>PVJS01055270.1:0-12698 GCA_004027185.1 Glis glis
GACTGAATTAGTGGTTGCTCTGATCCTAAGACTCCAGCTCTTAGACCGTTCGACCAGCTACTGGTTCCTCTGACCCTCCACGTGCAGTCAGAACCTGGGACTACATTGCTGCAAACTGTAAGCCATCTGATAAATCCCTTTTTTAAAAAATATACTCATTCTGTGTATTCTGTTAATCTATAGAACCCTGTCTAATACACTAAGCTTCGATATCCAAAGGGGCAATATGGGGATAATCATAGTACATTCCTCATAATACCTCTTTGAGATTTAAATGAGATGGTATATTTGAAGCATTTGACATATTTTCAGTGCTCAGTAAATGTTAACTATTGTTATTAGCAGTACTTTCTTATAGTAGTGATGCCTCTTTATTACAAATACAGATGTGGAAAAGGAAATAAAATTATGCATAATCCTATCATCCAGAGAGAGATAATCTGCTCCCAATGTTTTTCTCTACTTACATTCTTACCTCATGAAATTCAATTTAATTATATAGTACTTATTATTAATGTTGTACACCATTATAGAATCTATAATATTACCATGACTAGCTGAATAGAATTTCCTTGTGTAGATGTACTGTACTGTAGTTTATCTTGCCAAATTCCTTTTGTTTGCCATTCAGGATTATTTTCCAATTTTTTATTATTGCAGAGAGTACTGCATAAACATTCTTATGCAAACTTTTTTTTGCACATAATCATGATAATTTCCTTAAATGGAGCTGTTAGGTTGAATTATGTCTATGTTTTTAGGGTTTTGGATCCTTACTGGAAAGATATTAAAATTTATATTCTAATCAGTAGAATGTGAGAGTATCTATTGCTATGAACCCTTACCCACACCAGACTTTAGCTTTTGTAACAGATTTTCTTTTACTCCCCTGATACTTTTTGAGTTCTGTTATGATTTGAATGTTGAATATCCCCTAAAAGTAGAATGTATTAGAGGCTTGGTCTTCAGGGTAGCACTATTAAGAAGTCTTGTGGATCTTTAGGAGGTGAGGCCTAGTGGGAAGTCATTGAGGGTATCCTCTTAAAGGTAATTGTGGGACCGTGGCTTATTCCTATCTCACTCTTTTTTTTTTTTTGTGGTACCGGGGATTGAACCCAGGGGCGTTCTACCTCTGAGCTACATCCCCGGCCCTATTTTTATACTTTATTTTGAAACCGGGTCTCACGAAGTTGCGGAGGCCTCACTAAGTAGCTGAGGCTGGCCGCGAACCCGGATCCTCCGGTCTCTGCCTCCCAAGTACTGGGATTACAAGCATGCGCCACCACGCCCGGCCCCAGTCCTATTTTTTATTCTTTATTTTGAAACAGGGTCTCACTAAGTTGCGGAGGGCCTCACTAAGTAGCTGAGGCTGGCTTCAAACCCAGATACTCCGGTCTCAGCCTCGCAAGTACTGGGATTACAAGAGTGCGCCACCACGCCCGGCAGTACATTACAATTGTTTCAGCTGTATTGAGCTGGAGGTTTAGGTGCTTTTGCTGTGTTGGCCCAAAGAATTGAAGATCATGATAGCTTTTTCTTGTCTAAAAATCCCTCTTAACATTCTGGTAATTTTGATTTTAACATACTATGGTTAAAAAAGATGGCACAAATGATTTTGAGATGTTGCTGACACTCGCTGGGCTCTGTGAGTGAGTAGTATGTCCTGATTTTGCAGATGAAGAGACCAGGCCCAGAAAGGTCAAAGGAGCTAATTACAAATGCTGGGGGTGGGGTGGGAATCAAACAAAAACCGCTTCATTAGTTTAGAATAATGCAAAGTACTTTACATCTTAGATTGCAGAACATTACAGCTTATTTTGTTTTGTAATGCCTAGGACAGAATCTCATGCAAATAGATACTTAAGAAATGCATTTGACAATAATTCTGCATGATACATTAATTGCTATTGATTGTCAAAAAACCCTTCTAAATATGTATAAAGGAACTTAAAATTTTGGCAGCCTTTCCCATGAGGGTTATGAGATTTCAGCTCCTCCTAGAAAACTGAGTATTTGCTGTGTCCTTCTTCTCTGCTTTTGTAGAAAAACAAGAAGTAGACAATCCCTTTCAAACACTGATTTATTAAAGTTTTATATACAGGATCTTAATTTTTGGTTTACACCGGACTCATAATGATACAGGGATTTCATTACTATGGGCTTCCCCCCCCCCATTTTTTGTTTATTTTTTTGTACTGGGAGTTGAACTCAGGGGCATTCTACCTCCGAGCTATACCCCAGCCCTTTTTACTTTTTATTTTGAAACAGGGTCTCACTAAGTTGTTGAGGCTGGTCTTGAACCTGTGCCTCCCAAGTACTGGGATTGCAGGTATGTGCCACCATACCTGGCTCATTACTATGTTTTAAAAAACATTTGCTATGCCAGTTACTCTTGTTCCTGGAATATTACAGCAAACATTGGCAAAGTACTAAATAGTTCATTTTTTTTGTGGTACTGGGGATTGAACCCAGGGGCTTTCTACCTCTGAGCTCCACCCCCAGCCCTATTTTTTATTCCTTATTTTGAAAGAGGGTCTCACTGAGTTGTGGAGGGCCTCACTAAGTAGCTGAGGCTGGCTGCAAACTTGGATCCTCTGGTCTCAGCCTCCCATGTACTGAGATTACAAGCATGCGCCACCACTCCCGGCTTAAATAGTTCATGTTTAAAGTTCATTGTCTTACTTGTTAGCCTAAAATATATATTTACTAAGCATTCTCTAAATGTCCAGATTGTTTCTAGGAATGCTTTGTGTTTTCAACTTGAATATCAGCCCTTTGAGGGCAGGAAAGATTCTACCTGCTTCATACAACATTTGGCGTAGCTGTTTGTGACCATTACTTGAATAAAAAATAATTCAAGTGCTTAAACTTCAGTTTCTTTTCATTTATTAGGTATATTTCAAAAAGTCACGTTTTCTTCTGTGTATAATCATGCATGTAGAGAACCACACTGTCTTTGGATTCATCTACTTCTGACAATTCACTATCTAATTAATTAATCATCTGATAATTAAAATGACCTCCTTTTGGCTGATATTGGATCCCAAGAAAGGTTCAAAAGAAACTCGACACATCATGTTGTGTCATGTTCCATTGTGAGACACTCCTGCTGTTTATCACGTTATATCATATCTGATCACATTGTGGTAACATTAAGTTGAACAAAACATAGTGACAGAAAAAAATCCAGCATATTAGATTTACATAGAGTCATTCATTCTTTACTCTTTCAAAATGGAATAGACACTAGGCAAGGTTGGCCACTTTGGCATCTTTTAGCCATCAGCAAATCTAGGACTACTATTCATCAAGTAAGTTCATACTGCTAGATTTAGCCCTTCCCTCAACTTCTAGTGTAATGTTTTGGTTAAGCTGCTCTGGACAACATGGGATTATGTGGTTTCCAAGTCTTGCATGATCTTGTACTTTTGCACTGAGTTCCTAAGCCAGCAATAATTTTCACAACGGAAGAAAATTAGAACATAGAACCTTTAATTGGATTTGGGACACACCATTTTGCTCCCTTTATTTTCAAAAGAGTGATTAATAAAAATTCAAATTTCAGTGGCAGCTCAGCATGAAAACCCAAGTGTTATAGTCTTCATTTGTTATTCTGTATTCATGACAGCCTCAGTTATGGCAGAATTATAATTTTATTCCAAGATGGTATATTAATTTCCAAAATGTAACTAGGTTCGCTGGCCCTGTGGAATATAGCAGATCCATAGAAATATAATGTATTTTTAACATTGTATTATTTTTTTTAATGTATGTGTATGGTACTGGAGATTGAACTTGGGGCCATTCTACCTCTGAGTTACACCCCCAGCCCTTTTTTATTTTTTGTTTTCAAACAGGGTCTCCCCAGGTTGCTGAGAGTCTCACTACTTGCTGAGGCTGTTCTCAAACCCGTAATCCTCCACTCTTAACCTCCCAAGTACGGGGCTTACAGGCATGCACCACCGCACCCAGCGTAACTTTAATGTTAAACATTTTAATATACAGTATGTGCCGGGCGTGGTGGCTCACGCTTGTAATCCCTGTACTTTGGGAGGCGGAGATCGGAGGATCCGGGTTCGCAGCCAGCCTCAGGTCTCTCTCTCTCTCTCTCTCTCTCTCTCCCTCTCTCTCTCTCTCTCTCTCTCTCTCTCTACCTAGTGAGGCCCTCCGCAACTTCGTGAGACTCGGTTTCAAAATAAAATATAAAAAATAGGGCCGGGGGTGTAGCGCGGAGGTAGAATGCCCCTAGGTTCAATCCCCAGTACCGCAAAAAAAAAAAAAATTAATATTAAGTATGTGTGGGCCTCATCTTATAATTTCAATTTTCATCTATTGTGATTGGTGTATTATGTTATTATGGAGTAGTATGGAGTTTAGTAAGGACTTATGCAGTAAAAGTGACCCACAGCTAACACACTGTATTTCTAATAAGCTACAGATGACATGGGTCTCTTCTCAAAGGGGATATTGGCTTTCTGTATATAATTAATAACAAGAAAACTGTATCCTGACTTTAAGGTTTGCAGTAGCATCCTGGAACAAAAAGGGTCATAAATTAACATCAATTATGTATTAAAGTTCCAATTAACCTGGCTGACACTGATATACTCTAACAAGGCACATTTAGATAAGAGAAAAAAACTCACTAATTACTTGGAACAGGACCTTATGACCCATTCTGCTCCTTTATCCCAAGTCTAACCTGATGAAGAATGAAGTGAGAGGGAGAAAATTCTACAAGGTGACAATACAACACCAGGAGATGTCCCCTGGGATACCCTTTAACATCGAAAGCTTTTCATAAGAAATAGTTCCTGTACTTAGATTCTTAAAAACAAATACAGCCATTAAAGAAGGGCATTTTAAAGTTGAAAATGGTGGCATCCTTAGAGAGTTCTCTCTAGAACCAGTTAGGTGCACTGTAAATAGTCAAAGGGAATCCCTCCACCCTCCATTCTGCCTGGACGGTTAGGTGCATTCTCTAGGAAGCATGCTCATGGGTCACAGTTCCTCCTGCATTGCTCATTCTCTCTGCTCCCCGAATCTTTGGACAGCCTTACTGTTTCCCATTTGATTTGGGAAGAGCAGCCTGGTCCCCATCCCCATCTGTTCTCCAGGTGGCTCTTTGGATTTTGCTCATCTTGGTCTCTGTCCACTGCCTGGGCGTCTTGCCCACTTAGTTCTCTAGGTCCTTGCATTACTCTGCTGTCCCTTGGTCCCTTGGCTTCATCCACAGTCTAGTTTGTACACTGCATCTGCTGAAGTGTTTCTTCATCTGAAAATACAGAAATAGCAGATGATGTTCATTGACTGGATGAGAGAAAATGTAGTGATTGGGGGCGACTGAGAGGAAGTGGAAGTAAGGCAGATTTTAATAGCTGAGGAGACAGAGAAGGGAACAACACACAGAATAAGATGACTGTGTGACACTTATCTTTCAGTGGATCATTATCAAATATTATAGTCTTAGCCAGGCATGATGGTGCATGCCTGTAATCCCAGTATTTGAGACAGGAGGATCGCAGGCTCGAGGCTAGTCTCAGCAATTTAGTGAGACCCTGTTTTGAAATAAAAACTAAAATAGGGCTGGGGGTGTAGCTTGGAGGTAGAATGCACCTGGGTTCAATCCCCAGTACCAACAAAACAAAACAAAACAAGTCTCTTGACATGGTTCCTAACTGTGCTCTAGCTCGTCCTCCACTGCGGGTGGAGGAGCACTGCCTCACTTGTCTCACCCCTTACTCAGCCAGGCTTTCCTGCTCACCCCTCCCACTGCCCCACCAAACAGCACAAGGCATAAATACTTTCTTCAAGGCTCTTCCCTGCCTACATCCCAAATGAGACTGACTTTTTATAGACATGAATGAACTCAGCTTTTAGCCAAACATGAAATAAAAAAATCAAGAACTGCATCTAAATAAAGCAGAATTTCTACTTATACATTTGAATAAATATATCCAAGTTCTTTCAGGGCCACAGATATGTGTGAATAGATACTTAGATCTATCTAAGTACTAAGTAAGTATCTAGAACAGATGCTTATGAATAGAGATGAAAGGAGACATATAGAATTCAAATGTTGTCAACATACATATGTGGCCAATGAAATTATCCCTAAGTATAATTCTATGTTTTTCTTTTTCCTTTTTTTTTTTCAAAGGAGAGTGATAGTAAAAATGCGGGCCATAGGATATTGTTAGCATGGCTTGGGGATTGGAATCTAAAGTTAACTGGTTTGAGCTGAGGCTGATGGGGGAAGGGCAGCTTCCCTGCAGCCAGGTAAAGAAGACCCCAGGAACTTTCTTTAAAAGCTGACTTTCTGCGAGCGTGGTGGTGCACGCTTGTAATCCTAGTACTTTGGGAGGCGGAGACCGGAGGATCCAGGTTCGCGGCCAACCTCAGCTCTCTCTCTCTCTCTCTCTCTCCCTGTCTTTCTCTCTCTCTCTACCTAGTGAGGCCCTCCGCAACTTCGTGAGACCCGGTTTCAAAATCAAGTATAAAAAAATAGGGCTGGGGGTGTAGCGCGGAGGTAGAATGCCCCTGGGTTCAATCCCCGTACCGAAAAAAAAAAAAAGCTAACTTTCTGTCCTTAACCCATTTGGGCCCATATGCTCAGACCCAGGACTTCTGATGGTTTTCTTATCCCCAATTTTGTATTTTTCTGACCTAGATTTGATAACTCAACTCTATCCTTTATAACTCCGCTTAATACTGCCTTTGTCTACTTCATTGGAAACCTTAGTTCCAGGATAAACAGAAAGTTCTACAAGTTTCCAAATAGAAAGAACAAGTTATATAAAGAAATAAAAACAGCTAGAGTATCCGTGTTCTTTTCATTTGAAACATGAAAGCCAGAAAACAATGAAATATAGCATCTACAGAGACTGAGAGAAAATTATTATAATCTGATTCATATGAGAGAAAAAAAACCCCAACAAACCAGTGACCTCTTGCCCCAAACAACTGATGCAAGCCACTGTGGTCTCTCACGTAGATGACTGTGATGGCCTCAGAGCTGGAGTCTTTTCATACATAGCCAGGTGATTCTTCGAAAACAGTGGTCAGATCTCATCGCTTTGAGCCCCCAAACCCCTTAGCAGTTCCCACCACCCACCTCTGACCTTCTCCCTTTACCCATACCTGACACCACAATGGCTGCCTTGCCTCAGCCTGGAATGAACTTCTACTGACTACACCTGGCTCCCTCCTGTCCTCAGCTCTTTGTTCAGTTATCTTATCAAAGAGGCCTTCTCTAACCCTTTGCATTTTTAACAAAATAGCAGCTCCCTCCCTGGTCATTCTCTAGCTTCCTTACTGCACTTTATTTTCTACACAACACTTATCGTTATCTGCTTTACTGTGTACCTTTTTTTTTGGCGGTACTGGGATCGAACCCAGGGGCATTCTACCTCCAGGCTACACCCCCAGCCCTATTTTTTTTTATTCTTTATTTTGAAACAGGGTCTCACTAAGTTGCGGAGGCCTCACTAAGTAGCTGAGGCTGCGATCCTCTTGTTGGCCCCCAAGTACTGGGATTACAAGCATGCGCCACCACGTCCGGCTCCCTTTTTTTCAGTGCTGGAGATCTAACCCAGGGCCTCATGCATGCTAGGCAAGCGCACTACTAATGAATTACACTCCCAGCCCTATGCATTTTTTTTTTTTCGGTACGGGGATAGAACCCGGGGGCGTTCTACCTCCGCGCTACACCCTTGGCCCTATTTTTTTATGCTTTATTTTGAAACCGGGTCTCGCGAAGTTGCAGAGGGCTCACTAGGTAGAGAGAGAGAGAGAGAGAGACAGGGAGAGAAACAGGGAGAGAGAGAGAGAGAGAGAGAGAGCTGAGGCTGGCCGCGAACCTGGATCCTCCAGTCTCCGCCTCCCAAAGTACTGGGATTACAAGCGTGTGCCACCACACCCGGCCTCCTATGCACTTTTTTATTTTTTCTTTCCTCCCACTAGAATATGAACGCCATGAAGTCAGAGGATTTGTTTGTTCACTGTTACACCTGCAACTGGCCCTTAGTAAGCACTCACCATTTATTGAAGAAAGGGAAAGGGTCTGTACCCATAGATATTCTCCTATTATGAAGGAAAACAAACAAACAAACAAACAAACACAAGACATGTTGATATGCATAGACTCAAACATCAATTAATTAAATTCTCACGAAGAGCTTGGAATCACATAGGATGCTCATTAAGAAAGATTAGATTCTTGGACCGAGATCAGTGGAATCAGAATTTCCAGGGGAAAGTCCTGGAATTTGAATATTTCAAACTACTAAGTTCAGTATTTCCAAAGGCCTCTTCTATTTCCCATCATAAGGCAAGATTGGAAACTGTGAATTTAATCTTATCACAAATGAATCTGAATAGACTTCCACAGCAATAGTAGTGTGTTCATGTGTCTGAGTGTATATAATAGATCTATCTATCATCTATCTATCTATCTATCTATCTATCATCTGTCTATCATTTATCATCTATAGTTTAACAGAGAATTTGCAATATAAATCCTATATAAGGATTCTTGAAGTAGGGCAGACTTTTTATCTCATCCATCCTTTAAATTGCTCATTTTTCATTACAGTTTTAATTACAGTTAGTCCAGTTGTGTTTGAGTACTAAGTTCCTTTTAGCAACAGCCAGATGCAGCTGGAAATGCATAGACATGATACTGTACTTGTTAGAATGAGCTCAGCTGTTCATTTTAATAAGGGAAAGGAGAGAAAAGGAATTAGATGCAGGAGTCTCACTGGTAATTCTTATGTAAGACACACTAGGATTTTGTGCCTGACATTTGGTCTAAGGGCAAATTGCCCTCTCACTCAGTGTGTTTTGACAGCATCACAATATTATAGCCTTATGCCATAACTGATATTTACATTGATTATACATGTTGGAGGAGAAGTTAATTAGGTCCACGGTACTCAGTTCTAGAAGGAGGCGAGTGTTAAAATGGTTAATGCGGTTAACATAAAATACTGTTCAATAATTAAAGAAAATAATTGTTTGGAAAATAGAATTATGGCAAAAATTAATTCTTGGATACCAGATAAGTAAAGTACCACTGCATAAAATAAGATTCTTGAAAACAAAGTGTATATAATCTTTGTGGAGAGACAAAGCATGTAAAAACGTGAACTCATTACAGAGTAATGAAACAGTGCTCTTGTACGAGTTACCCTGTCGCTTTGATTCACACAGTACCCTCACCGACGAAATGGATATAATAATGTAAGTCTCTCAGGGAGGTTTGAGGATTAAAGGAGATAATTCATGCCCTTAATAAGTGGTATATAATGCCGCCAACTGAGGAACAACAGAGGTTCAGAGAAAGAAGTGATGCCTGGCAATCAGCATAGCTGGGAAGCCTTTACAGATATGGAGAGATTGAAGCTTGCTTTTGGAGAAAAAGATCAGAATTCCAGGTAGGAAGACCAGTATAAGCAAAGTTCTAGAGGTGGAAAAGAGCATGGTGCTTTCAAGGGACAATGAAAGGTCCATCTGACTGAAGGTATGGGTCACAAAAGACAGGGTTGGCCAGATATATCTCTTCATAATAGAAATAGACATAAACTAAGGAGAGAAAAGAACAATATCTCATGATTCTACCACTCAGAAATAACTGCTTATAATAACTCTGGAATGCTTCCTTCTAGTTGTTTGGTCCCTATGCAATTATTTACTTTTATAATTAAAACATAATTTGGGATAATCTTATTATGTTTCAAATTAAAACACAATTTATAATTACACATAATTTGGGATATGGTAACTTACTTTTTGGGGGGTATTTGGACTTGAAGCCAGGGGCATTCTACCTCTGAGTTATACCCACAGCTTTATTTTATTTTATTTATTTTTTGTGGTACTGGGGATTGAACCCAGGGGCATTCTACCTCTGAGCTACACCCCCAGCCCTATTTTTTTATCCTTTATTTTGAAACAGGGTGTCACTAAGTTGCAGAGGGCCTCACTTAGTAGCTGAGGCTGGCCGCGAACCTGCGATCCTCCTGTCTCAGCCTCCCAAGTACTGCATACAAGTGTGCGCCACCACACCTGGCTCATTTTATTTGGAGGGCTTCTCTAAGTTGCTGAGGCTGGTCTCATACATGTAGTCCTCCTGTCTCAACCTCCCATGTTCTGGGATTACAGGCGTGTGCCACCACACACGGCTTATTGTAATTTACTTTTACTATTTGACACGACAGTGTCAACATTCTTGCATGCCATCACATATTCTTTGGAAGCATGATTTGTGATGGCGATATAACATTATATTTTTGTGGCCTTGCTGTAAGTTAAATAGTCTATTATTGTTGGACCTCTAGGTTGTCCTATTTTTTTCCTCCTCTAATATATAACGCTACTAGGAGAATAATTTAAAAAGCAATCCCTTTTTTTCCTCCACAGGAGAAACTACTAGAATGACAGCTTGGCCCACAATATATGAATATTTTTTAAGGTTACTGATATAGTCTGATAAATTGCTTTACTGAGATGTTGTGCCAATTCATATTTCCACTGGCAGAAATGAAAGCGTGCATTTCATCCCACTCTTGGCAGGAAAATTAGGACTCAGTGGAGTTCTTGATCACAGGAAGTGTAGCCTGGCAGCAGTAGGCAGAGGGATGGAGGAGATGCTGGAGCCAACAGTGATCTACAGGTGCCACGGCCAGGAGCTGAGCTCCAGGGCACCCCGTGGACAGAGAAGGCAGACATCTAAGCAAGTCTGTCTCCCTTCCACCCTGTCTTTTCCCTTTAATCCTTCTCTTCTTTCCTAATAACTTTAACTTTGACTTTCTGAATAAAAATATACATCATTGCAGAAAATTTGTAAAATAAGGAAATGTAAAAAAATCAATATTTTGTGATTTATCTTTTAGTCTTTTTCAATATATCAACATATCTTACATGTATTTTCACATATTAAATATTCCTTGCAAAAATGAAAGCATTTCCCTTCGAGTACAACAATTTTTTAATCCATTTCCCATTGATGGATAAATGAGACAGAGATTTTTCTATGTTTTTTAATTTTTACTATTATACATAGTATTGCTATAAATACATTTGTATCCATATTTTTATTTCTGATTATTTTTCTTCACAGAAAGGAATTAAAGTGTTATAGATAGATTTTGGATTTAAGAGCCATTTTCGATGAATCAGTAACAGGAATCATCACACACACACACACACACACACACACACACACACACATGCACACAAATGCACACACAACTAGAACAAATGAAAAAATGGTCCCTGTGTTTTTGAATTTTAGGACTAGACCACAACATAGAAATTTCAAGTAAGAATTGGTTTTGGAGGAAAGTTGATGAACTCAATTTTGAACATTAACTGAGATAAACATATATAAATGAAAGTAAAACTGAGGATAGAATTGATTTAAAAAGGTAGAGTTCATTTTATTTCCATTATTGACACATTATATCTTGTTACATATACTAACCAAAAATAAAAGAACAATATAGAAAGATGTATGGCACTGTTTTTATCTCCCACATTGAAATATCTCCCCCTTCTCTCCCTCCCTCTGCTTTCTACCTCTGAGCTACACCCCAGCCCATTCTTTATTTTTTGTTTTGAAACAGGGTCTCACTAGGTTGATGAGAGTCTCACTACTTGCTGAGGCTGTTCTCAAACCTCAAACCTCAAATCTTCCTATCTCAGCCTCACAAATACTGGGATTATAGGTGTGTACCATCATGCCTGGCTGAAACCTATTATTTCTATGAATAGCTCCCAGCAGAAAAATACTTGAGACTTTATTTCCATTTTAATTTTATGCTTATCCTATCTTTCAGCTCATCTTTCAATCAGTATCAATCAGAATTTAAATTTTTTTTCTTTTTGTAATGGGGATTGAACCCATGGACATTCTACCTTTGAGCTACACCCCTAGTCCTTTAAAAAAATTTTTTTTTTGGTTTTGAAACAGGGTCTCATTAGGTTGCTGAGAGTCTCACTATATTGCTGAGGCTATCCTCGAACCTGTGATCCTCCTGTCTCAGCCTCCCAAGTACTGGGATTACAGGCATGTGCCACAACACTAAACTTTTTTTTTAAAATTATTGATATGTTTTGGTCTATTTCCATCTTTCTTTTGCTTCTATTTTTCTGCTTTGGCCCATCATACTACCCTAAACATGCTAAGGAAACCAAGGTTGTTATTCTGTCTCAGTGCTTTTCAATCTGCTGTCAATCGGAATCACCTGGAGATTTAAAAAGTTGTTAATATTCCAGGATCCACTACCAAGAATTCTATTTAAGGTCTGAACTGCGGCCTGAAAATTGGCATTTTTTAAAGTTCTTTAGGTGATATATTATGGGTACTTCTGAATATTGAGCTTTTTCCATCTTCTTCCAATGTCACACCATAATTACCTATAATACCTGGAATAGCTGTTGTTCTTTATTCACTCTGGTGAAATCCTGGCAACCACCTGGCCTGAAATGGCCGTGTTCCTGTCATGTCCATCATATTCTCTAGGAGCTGCACTCCTGACTTGATTCCCACTGCCTCATGGCTCCCTGGCCTTCCACGTTCAACCTGTATCTTGACCATATTTAGAGCCAAGTATTATACAGATAGGCCTTTTGGCTGACAAATTCTCTAATGGAGCTCAGAGTTGGTGGTAGCTCAAGTTATAGCTGTGTGTGTGTGT
>PVJS01055271.1:0-12698 GCA_004027185.1 Glis glis
TTGAAACCGGGTCTCACGAAGTTGCGGAGGGCCTCACTAAGGAGAGAGAGAGAGAGAGAGAGAGACAGAGAGAGAGAGAGAGAGAGAGGGAGAGAGAGAGCGAAAGAGCTGAGGTTGGCCGCAAACCCGGATCCTCCAGTCTCCGCCTCCCAAAGTACTGGGATTACAAACGTGCGCCACCACGCCCGGCTTAAATTCTTTATTTTTTATTTATTTATTTATTTATTTTTTGCGGTACTGGGGATTGAACGCAGGGGCGTTCTACCTCCACGCTACGCCCCCGGCCCTATTTTTTATACTTTATTTTGAAACCGGGTCTCACGAAGTTGCGGAGGGCCTAAGGAGAGAGAGAGAGAGAGAGAGAGAGAGAGAGAGAGAGACAGCGAGAGAGCGAGAGAGCGAGAGAGCTGAGGCTGGCCGCGAACCCGGATCCTCCGGTCTCCACCTCCCAAAGTACTGGGATTACAAGCGTGCGCCACCACGCCCGGCAAATTCTTTATTTTTGAAACAGGATCTTGCTAAATTGCAGAGGGCCTAAGTAGCTGAGGCTGAGCTACACCTCTGGCCCTTTGTAAGTTTTTGTTTTGTTTTGAAAAGGGGTCTCTTGCTAGGTTGCTGAGTCTCACTAAATTGATGAGGCTGGCCTTAAATCTGTGATCCTCCTGTCTCAGCCTCCCACATACTGAGACTATAGGCATGCACCGCCACACTGGGCTATACAAATTTTTAAGGTTAGCTTTCAGATTCTATTTATAGTCACTGTGTTCTATTTTAAATGAAATAAACTTGGCCCCTACAAAAAAACACACTTGCTCTCCCCTTCTGAAAAACTATTCTGTTTAATAGTGCACTTCATTTATGCTACAGGATGAGCAGGGTTGGGAAAATACAATGGAAGATCATCCCTTGGGTTGGGGAAACTCAGCGCCATCCTAACCCAGCAAGGAGCTCTGCCAGCAGGCTTGGGCCACAGCTTTCCTTCTCTGGGATTTATTCTTTATTTGCATTAATCCTCAGCTGCTGAAGTCAGAAGAGGTCAGGATGCCGGGGCCGGATGTTAGAGGGGACAGAGGGCAGGTCAGGGAGGGTCAGTGAGCTCCTTGAAAGCACCCTTAGTAACTAGGGGTTGAGATTCACTTTTCATCATAGGAGTGGGAAAAGGGAGAAGACAGGCACCAGAGGCCAATGCGAAATGCTTCTATCTCCCTCACTGTCATTCACTGCTTAGGTGGATTTCCCAGTCAGCCCCGTTACGACAGGCAGGACAATGAGGGGTCTGCCTACAATATTGCCAGACTGCTCTTGGAAAAGTGCTCTTGCTTCTCCAAGAGCCCTAAAGGGTACACTCATAACAGAAATCTTTTGGGGGGTCTTTCCAATCTCCTCAGTAAAATAAATTGTTCAGCACCAAGTTTCTATAATTACAAAAAATCATGAAGTACCACAAATCTTAAAACTGGATTGGGAAGTGTGGTTTTGAAATACAGCCTCCATTCCCCTTCCTAGCAAATGCGAGGACCCAGAACATTCTTTCCACTGCCTCTGTGCTCATTATACTGATTCCAAGTAGTGGAATCCTTGGAATTTTGTTCCTACTAAGCTTCCAGCCCCACCTTGGAAAGAAAGGCTCCTCTGGTGTGAGAAAAATGGTTTAGTGCAAACTCCCTTCCAAAGAGGGATGACTGGTGTCCAAGCTTCCTTCTATTCCCTGCGCTTAATCTGCTTGCCTCACAATTTTTCAAGGCTGGCATCATTCCTGGGGAATCCACTAGGTTCTGGCCAGTGCCAGGATGATTTGCCCAATTTGTCCCATTCTCTAAAGTGAAAGGTTTGAGGTGGAAGGGGCACATCCTAAGTGGTTTGTACTTATACAGTAAGGCAAGAGCTCTTGAGACTCGGGGGAAGTGAGGAAAACAGGTGTGTGGCTCTTTCATGTAGACTCTCTAATATTTAATTCAGCAGTAACTCTGAGAGAACTTTTGCTCATACCCATTACATTCAAAGGCTTCTCTCCAGTGTGAATCCTCTGGTGGCGAACAAGAGCTGAGCTATACCTGAAGGCTTTCCCACACTCACTACATTCATAGGGATTCTCCCCTGTGTGGATTCTTTGATGCTGAATAAGGCCTGAACTATAAGTAAACTTTCCTCCACATTCCATACATTCGTAGGGCTTCTCTCCAGTGTGGATTCTCTGGTGCTGATAGAGGTGTGAGCTCTGGCTGAAGGCCTTCCCACACTCATTACATTCATAGGGCTTCTCTCCAGTGTGGATTCGCTGATGATGAATAAGGGTGGAGCTCCTACTGAAGGCCTTCCCGCATTCATTACAAGCATAGGGCTTCTCGCCAGTGTGGATTCTCTGATGGTGAGTCAGGGTGGAGCTCCAGCTAAAGGTTTTCCCACACTCATTACATTCATAAGGTTTCTCCCCAGTGTGGATCCTCCGATGGAGAATGAGAGCAGAGCTACAACTAAAGGTCTTTCCACAGTCGTTACATTCATAAGGTTTCTCCCCAGTGTGAATTCTCTGATGCTGAATAAGATGTGAGCTCTGGCTGAAGGCCTTCCCACATTCGCTACATTCATAGGGTTTCTCCCCAGTGTGGATTCTCTGATGTTGAATAAGGTCTGAAGTTCGATTAAAGCTCTTGCTACATTCATCACACTTATGGGGTCTGTCTCCCACAGGCAGTCTATGATGTGAAATAAGGTTGGAATTCATAGTGAAGCTGTTCCCAAACTCATATTTCTCATTTCTCCCTCTCATGGTGGTGAGCTTCTCCTCAACTGTCACTTGACCAAAATCTTGCATTTTCCTATTCAATCCTTCTCCAGAGGAGTTCCCTAGTTGCCTCTTTAGACCGACTTCTTGTTCATAGGCTTCTTCAAACTTAAGACCCTGAGAAATATCCTTCTGAAACCTTCCCAACAGCATCCCATGTGATCCTGTATCTTCAGAAATTTCTTGATCATTTTCAGTTCTGGATTCACCATCTGGCACAATAAAAAAATGTAAATGTCACTTGTTCCTTGTGGAAAAAAGGATAAAAGTCAGAAAACAAGACAATGGCATGACTGATATTTGTAGTGCTAAAAGCACACACCTAAAAAAGACCTATTTCTCATGTGTGTAGCTAAGGCAAAATAAGATAACTGGGCTAAGGACTTGGGGAAGGGGCAGGCAGAAAGGAAGATCAAGAAAAGAACTGAAAGTACAGAGAAAGGTAAAGAGGTAAGGAGGGGGAATAGATCAGGCAGAAAGGTTGGAAAACAAAAGTAGAAGAGAAAGGACATATTGCTTAATGAAATAGCAATAGCAAAGTCTTCAGAGAAGTCACAAGCTTGCAGATATAACAGGGGAGATGGTGACTCTAAGGATGGTTTAAGAATGATAGGGGAGCTGGGTGTGGTAGCACATGCCTGTAATCCCAGTGCTTGAGAGTCTGAGACAGGAGGATCACAGATTCAAGACCCACATCAGCAACTTAGACTCATAGCAACCTAGCAAGACCTTGTTTCAAAACAAAAAATAGCCAGGTGTGGTGGCATGCGCTTGTAATCCCAGTACTTGGGAGGCCGAGACAGGAGAATCGCAGGTTCCAAGCCAGCCTCGGCAACTTATGAGGCCCTCCACACCTTAGTGAGACCCTGTTTCAAAATAAAAAATAAAAAATAGGGCTGGGGGTGTAGCTCGGAGGTAGAATGCCCCTGGGTTGAATCCCCAGTACCGCTTAAAAAAAAGTAATAATAAAAAATAAATAAATAAAAAAAATAAAAAGGGCTGGGGGTGGGGGGTGTAGCTCCGAGGTAGAATACCCCTGGGTTCAATCCCCAGTACCACACAAACAAACAAAATAAAAGCATGATAAGGGGGCCAGGGTGTGGTGACACACACCTGTAATCCCAGTACTTGGGAGGCTGAGACAGGAGGATTGTAGGTTCGAGGCCAGCCTCAGCAATGTAGTGAGGTACCCTGCAATTAATGAGACCCTGTTTTAAAATAAAAAATAAAACAGAGAGCTGGGTGTGGTGGCGCACGCTTGTAATCCCAGTACTTTGAGAGGCAGAGACCGGAGGATCCGGGTTCGTGGCCAGCCTCAGCTCGCGCTCTCTCTCTCTCTCTCTCTCTCTCTCTCTCTCTCTCTTTCTCTACCTAGTGAGGCCCTCCACAACTTCGTGAGACCTGGTTTCAAAATAAAGTATAAAAAAATAGGGCTGGAGGTGTAGCGCGGAGGTAGAATGCCCCTGGGTTCAATCCCCGGTACTGCAAATAAATAAATAAATAAATAAATAAAATAAAGCTGGGAGTTTAGTATAGCTTGGGGGCAGAATGCTCCTGGGTTCAATCCCCAGTACTATGAATGAATGAATGAATGAGTGAATGAATGAATGAATGAATGAGTGAATGAATGAATGAATGAATGAATAAAATAGGGCTAGAGTATAGCACAGAGGTAGATATGGGAGCCAGGCATGGCAGCACACACCTGTATTTCCAGCTGCTTGAGAGGCTAAGGCAGGAGGATTGCAGGTTCAAGGCTAGCCTGGGCAACTTAGTAAGACCCTTTCTCAAAATATTTTTTGGTACTGGGGATTCAATCCAGAGGCATTCTACCTCCAAGCTATACCCCCAGCCCGATTTTATTTATTTGGAAACAGGGTGTCACTGGGTTGCTAAGGGCCTCTCTAAGTTGGCGAGGCTGGCTTTGACTCTGCGATCCTCCTGTCTCAGCCTCCCAAGTACTGGGATTACAAGCGTGCGCCACCACACCTGGCTCAAAATTTATTCTTTATTTTGAAACAGGGTCTCACTAAGTTGTGGAGGGCCTCACTAAATAGCTGAGGCTGGCTGCAAACCTGCGATCCTCCTGTCTCAGCCTCCCAAGTACTGGGATTACAAGTGTGTGCCACCATGCCCGATTCAAAATTAAAGAAAAAAAATACTGGGGCTGTGGCTCAGTGATACAGCACTTGCCTCTAGCATGCAAAGCCCTGGGTTCAATCCCCAGAACCACACACACACACCCTGCCCCCCCAAAAAAAAAAGAATGATAGGGGAGAGCAAATATAAGAAACTAACAGACAACTGAAGAGAAGGGTGGAGAAGAGTGATGAGAAACAGCAGCAAAGAGGAGCAGAGGGTGAAGACGCTAGGCATCCCGATGGCCCCAGGTGAGCAAAGGCTATGCTCATTTGGGAGTCTATAAACAATCTCCCTGTCTGACTTCTCTATTTTCACTACTTTGGGAGTTTATTTATTTATTTATTTTTGGTGCTGGGGATTGAACCCAGAGGTGTTCTACCTCTGAGCTACACCCCCAGCCCTTTTTATTTTGAAACAAGGTTTCACAAGTTGCAGAGGGCCTCCCTAAGTTGCTGAGGCTGGCAGCAAATCTGCGATTCTCCTGTCTCAGCCTCCCAAGTGCTGGGATTAAAAGCGTGCGCCACCATGCCCGGCTTACTTTTGGAGTTTCTTAAGGCAACTTCAGACAAAAGAATAGGTATAAAAGGTTCAGATACTTAGCATTTTTAGTTTACTGATATTTTAAAAAGTAGACAGGGCAATGAGTGTTAAAAACAGCTATTTCTCCCATGCCAAAACATTTATCTCTCAGGACTTCTCTGTTCTCAGTTCCCTCCACACTTAGGACCCTCAGCTCTTCCACTCATGCCAGCCAAGAGATGATGCCAGAATTCAGAAATGGGAATCCTACTCACGCAGAGACATGGAACAAGGAAATTTATTCTGCCCATACTGAGTGGTCCCAGAGCACAATCCCAGACCCCACATCTGCTGGGGACGGAAAGGAAATGTACAGGGAGTTCTCAATTAGGAGTAAGGAAGCGCCCCTGGCACTCCTTGAAAAAATGTGCTGAGAGTAGAGTGAGAGAGGAGGAATTAATCCTAAGGGTTAAGGAAGTAATTTTTACTTAAACCAGTTTATATTTCTTTTTGTGTGTGTGTGTGTGTGTGTGTGTGTGGTACTGGGGATTGAACCCAGGGACATTCTACCTCCAAGCTACACCCCCAGCCCTATTTTTATTTTGAAACAGGGTCTCGCTAGATTAATGAGAGTCTATTTGCTGAGGCTGTCCTTGAACCTGCAATCCTCCTGTCTCAGCCTCCCAAGTACTGGATTACAAGCGTGTGCAACCACACCTGGCTCTTCATTTTTTATTTTGAAATGTTCTCACTGGGTTGACAAGAGTCTCACTACTTGCTGAGGCTACTCTCAAACTTGCAGGCCTCCTGTCTCAGCCTCCCAAGTATTGGGATTACAGACGTGCGCCACCACGCCCAGCTCTATTTTTTATTTTTATTTTTGGTGGTACTGGGAATGAAACCTAGGGGCATTCTACCTCTGAGCTATACCCCCACACCTATTTTATTCTTTTATTAGGAAACAGGGTCTCACTAAGTTGCAGATGGCCTAAGTTGCTGAGGCTGGCCGCAAACCTGTGATCCTCCTGTCTCAGCCTCCCAAGTTCTGGGATTACAAGTGTGTGCTACCACACCCAGCTCTATTTTTTATTTTGAAACAGGGTCTCACTAAGTTGCTGAGGCTGGCTGCGAACCTGCAATCCTCCTATCTTAGCCTCCCAAGTACTGGGATTATAAGCGTACCCCACCAGGCTTGGCTTAAGTGACTAAATTTTTAATAGCAAACAACAAAGCCAGGAACAGCAGGCAGTTAGTTCTGTTGAAAAGGTGTAATTTCTTACCCAGCGAGAATACGTTCCCATAATTCTCCAGCATCACATCCCTGTACAGATTCCTCTGAGCAGGTTCCAAACGCTTCCACTCCTTCCGGATGAAGTACACAGCTACATCCTCAAATGTCACCAACTCCTGAAACCACACAGTCATGCATGCAATTTCAAGAGCGCTAATGCCTCTGCTTTGGGAAGTGGGGAAAGGAGGTCAGAGTACAGAACAAGAGACAAGAGTCCACAACAGAAGATAAAGACCCGTTAAAGGACCACGGTCCCAATGGGAAGAATCAGGACTCAGGGCATTGAATGCGATGTCACTGCACAAAAACCTCCCACAAAATGGGAAGGAAAGGGATGAAGTGAACCACAGCTCACCTGGGACTTGGCCTTTAGGAGTGCAGCCGCCAACATCTCATCCCCCAGGCTGTCCTTGTCAGAAAAGGCAGGAACTCTTGAAGAAGGAAGAGCTGAAGGACAATAAGAGGGCCCAGGAGTGAGATGGCCTGCTCTCTGGCCTCTGGTTACTCTTCTCAATGCAACTGCCCAATTCTAGCTTTCCTGACTACTGTTTTCTCCCAAGCTGGGTCAGGAACAGGCTATCCTCTCATGTCCCTTCCATCATCCTTCCATATCTATGAACGCAAACTCTTGCAAGAAACAAGAGTTTAGACACAGGAAAAATGAGCAGCCATACCCCAGCTGTGTCTGAAAACTTAACACCCACAGCTCTTTTCCTTTATCCCCAGATCAAATCTATATGCCATAAATGTTTCCTGTTTCTGTGCTTGACTACATAATTTTTCCTGTAATTCATAAGTTTACACATTTGTCTCTTAGAAACTAAATCACTAGACATACTAGATCTTACCCAAAGGATTTTAAATGACTAGCTCAAAAGTCAGGGACACAGTCTACAAAAGCAAAATATATTTTTGTGGCTTCCTATCCATTTTATCCTGCCTGTGACGTACAAAATGAATCTCAAGAGCCTATTCTAAGAGCTTGCTCCTTTTTTTTTTTTTTTTGCGGTACCGGGGATTGAACACAGGGGCGTTCTACCTCCGCGTTACACCCCCGGCCCTATTTTTTTTATGCTTTATTTTTGAAACTGGGTCTCACGAAGTTGCGGAGGACCTCACTAGGTAGAGAGAGAGAGAGAGAGGAGAGAGAGATAGATCGATCAATTGATCGATCATGTGTGCACGCATGCGCGCTGAGGCTGGCCGCGAACCCGGATCCTCCGGTCTCCGCCTCCCAAAGTACTGGGATTACAAGCGTGCACCACCACGCCCGGCCTTGCTCCTTTTTTTTTGTGGTACTGGGGATTGAATGCAGGGGCATTCTACCTCTGAGCTACAACCCCAGCCCTATTTTATTCTTTATTTTGAAACAGGGTCTCACTAAGTTGCGGAGGACCTCACTAAGTAGCCGAGGCTGGCTGTGAACCTGAAATCCTCCAGTCTCAGCCTCCCAAATTCTGGGATTACAAGCGTGCACCACCATGCCCGGCTTTTGCTCATTTTTGTGTGTGTATGTGGTATTGGGGATGGAACCCAGGGGCCTTCTACCTCCAGGCTATACCCCCAGACCTATTTATTTATTTTTTATTGTTGTATTTGGAAACGGTCTCGCTAAGTTGCTGAGAGCCTCACTAAATTGGTGAGGCTGGCTTCAAACCTACGATCCTCCTGTCTAAGCCTCCCAAGTACTGGGATTACAAGCGTGCGCTACCACACCTGGCTCAGAGCTTGTTCCAAAAGAGTCCAAATTATGACCATGAAATCAGTTGTTACAAAGTGCCTGAAAAATGGAATCTAATGATTGTCAGTTTTCTTAATCCTGCATGAGGTGCCCGCAACTTTTCAAAGATACCTCAATTTGCTGGACACAGTGGTGCATGCCTGTAATCCCAGTACTTGGGAGGCAGAGACAGAAGGATTGCAGGTTCAAGGCCAGCCTCAGCAACTTAGGGAGATCCTGCTTCAAAATAAAAAAAAGGCTGGGGGTTTAGTTCAGGGGTAGAATGCCCCTGGGTTCAATCCCCAGTACAAAAAGCCAAAACAAAACAAAAAAAGCCCTTAGTTATAAAACCGATCAAGCTGTGATTAATTATAGGTTTCAGTCAGCCTCCCCCACTATGTTGTGAGTTACTGAATAAGGGGTATGTCTTATTCACGTCTGTATCTAGTAGTTAGTTTAGTACCCAGCGAATGAGAGATTTCAATAGATGACTGCTGAATAAGTGAATAAAAGAATGAATAACTCCCTATTCCCCACCACTCTCAAGCAGGGCCTGAGGTTCCTGAGATACATGATCAGCCTGAGTTTCCATGGGTAGGGCTCGATGCTCTGGGCTCCAGGTCTCCTATCTGCAGTCTCAGCAGGAAACGGGTTTTGAAGATGAGGAAGCACTGCAGAAGGAAAAGTTCAAAGATAATTTAAAAAACACCTCCTGGATACAGAAAGAGGAGAGTTAGCATCTCAGTTAATACCCAAGAACAGTGAGAATTCAGCTCCTGGGACTAGAATTTTAGATCCTGGTGAATATACACACCTGCTTTACGTAATGAGACTACACGAGGACCACAAAAAAAGCCCACATTTCCTACAATTTTGCATCTTTAGCTGCCCCTACCCGAGTGATAACAAAAGTGAGTGTATATATTCACCAGAATGAAAAGACTAATCCCAGTTGCTATGCTCCCTCTCACTGAGAAAACAGCAACTTTGTTTTTATCTCCCTTTTCTCATAAGATGTCTCCTTGGATCAGAACATAAGTTCCTGAATCAGGGACCAATTTTTTGTTAACACATTCTTTTATCATTCTGCTTTTATCCCTACAAATGCCTTTGCTCCTCAGTTGGTAACATAATCAAGAGAAGTCTGTTCTCTGTGGCTCTAGTGGATAAAATGTAACATTGGTACTTAAGAGTAAGGTTTGAATCTCAAATAGAAATTTCTAATTCAGACCTGACCACCATGGCAAGATCAGCATATCTACACTAGATCCAGCAGTGACCTGAGTACCCAAAAGCACAGGAAAACCTATGGATTTTTATCTATGTAGTCATTTGCTCGCAGAACAAGTATTTGTTGAATGCCTGCTATATTGAAAGGTATTTTGCATGGAGTAAAAAAATCAGGAATGCAGAAAGTATTTCTTTTTCTTTCTTTTTTTTTTTTTGCAATACTGGGGATTGAACCTAGGGGCATTCTACCTCCGAGCTACACCCCCAGCCCTATTTTTTATTCTTTATTTTGAAACAGGGTCTCACTAAGTTGCAGAGAACCTCACTAAGTAGCTGAGGCTGGCGGCGAACCTGGATCCTCCTGTCTCAGCCTCCCAAGCACTGGGATTACAAGCATGTACCACCACGCCTGGCTTTGCAGAAAGTATTTGCATCAAGCCTGGTGTGGTGGTGCATGCCTGTAAGCCCAGTACTTGGGAGGCTGAAACAGGAGGATTGCAGGTTCGAGGACAGCCTCAGCAAGTAGTGAGACTCTCATCAACCCATCAAGACCCTGTTTCAAAATAAAAATAAAATAGGGCTGGGGGTATAGCTCGGAGGTAGACTGTCCCCGGGTCCTATCACTAGTACCAAAAAAATAAAAAAACCTGGGCTCAGTAGTGCATGCCAGTAGTCCCGTCTATTTGAGAGCTGAGGCTGAAGGATCTCATGAGTCCTCAAGTTTAAGACTATCCTGGGCAACAGAGTGAGACGCTGTCTTGGAAAAAAACAAAACAACGCCAACAACAAAAAGTCTCCTTAGAAAAGCAAATCAAAGGTTCTGAGCCAGGCGTGGTGGCGCACGCTTGTAATCCCAGTACTTGGGAGGCTGAGACAGGAGGATCTGGGTTCATGGCCAGCCTCAGCTACTTAGTGAGGCCCTCCGCAACTTCGTGAGACCCGGTTTCAAAATAAAGTATAAAAAATAGGACCGGGGGTGTAGCTCGGAGGTAGAATGCCCCTGGGTTCAATCTCTGGTACCGCAAAAAAAAAAAAAAAGGCTCTGACTCCAGAGAAAAAGACAATGCTCTCTCTTCACAGCTGTGTTAAGCAAAGCTGGAACTCAAAGGCATATTGTTGAGCACAAGTCCCCAGTGTCTGAATCAGTGAACAATGTTTCTCACAGAAAGAAACTCTCTATTGTGCCCCCACAGCTTTGAGTCGAGGCAGGGCCCTTCCCCTGCCCACTGCCAACCCTACTCCTTGGAACTGCTCCTGGTGACTAAGACTACCTGGTAGTGAGAACAAGCCCTGGATCCTTCCCTTCCTTCTTTGAAGTCTGTCCCTAGAAGGCCAAAGTAGCAACGACTGGGAATTTGGCAGCTTCTGTTCAAGTTCCTGGATGTTCTGACTTTAGTTGATGACAATGCTGCATATTAAGGGGAAAAAGGGGAATATTCATGAAATTTTATTTCAAATCTAGACATTTAGAGATAAGGAGGGAAAAATACAGGACACAATACTAATACTGATTAAGATCATGGCAACTAGCTGGGCATGGTGGTGCACACCTGTATTCCCAGTACTTGGGAGGCTGAGACAGGAGGATGGCAGGTTCATGGCCAGCCTTCAGCAACTTAGTGAGACCCTGATTCCAAACAAAAAATTAAAAACGTCTGGGGATGTAGCTCAGAGGTAGAATGCCCCTGGGTTCAATCCCCAGTGCCACCAAAAAAAAAAAAAAAAAAAAAATCATGGCAACTGATATTTTTGTTGCATCCTAGAGAGAACTGAAAGTTCTTCAGGTCAACTTCCACCCAGGGTAAGAAGTTCCCATCACTCTGTCTGCTAACTTGCTGAACGCACCGAGCTACTTCAGCAGTGAGTAGGCTCCATTGGTGCACAGCACAGCTATGATAGGTCTTCAGGTGGGAAGCTAAAACCCATCCTGCTGGACCTCTGAGACCTAGTGCACTATGGAAAAACAATGATAGAATCTTCTCCTTCCACACGACTGCCATCAAACACGTGAAACCAAATGCTGTCCACTCTCCACAGACGTCTCCTCTGGAGGGAAAAATACCTTTATTTCCTCTAAGTTTTCCATGGGTTTCAAGTTCATCATCCTGCTATCCTCTTGCGTTTGTACACGCCCTTAAGAGCACAAACCCCGGTCTGTGTTCAATTCCACTTCTAAAGCAGATCAAATTAGGGACTGACAACGGGAGCCAGAGCCAGCTGGTTCTTACTCCGGTAAGACTGGGCTCCGGTAAGACTGGGACCATTCCCGGAATAATCCGAGTTGCACCCCTCCGCGCCCTAGTTCCCACTGCTCATTTTCTGATCCTCGGACCCAGCTAGGTAAAAATAAACTTCCTCTTGACCACAAGCGCGAAAAAGAAGAAAAACCCTGTATTACCATCAAACAAAAGCGTCTGGGAGAAGCACCAAGCTTGCGTCGCTGTCATCAGTTGTTTTAGTAAGAGGGACCCCTCTACAGCTGGAACTTTGAAACGCTCAAGCTGGGCGCTGGTGAAGCCACAAAACCAGACCCCGGGCCCCTTTCCTCCCCGCGCCACGCAGGGTCCCTCTGCGTGTGTGTGTGGGGTCGTTGGGGAAGCGGGGTCGGGACCGGCTGGAGGGCAGGGTCGCCTCCCCGCGCTCTGCTCCGGGCGGGACCAGGGACCCCGCGGGTCACAGCGGCACGGACACCACCCCGCTCCCCGACGACCACCGCCTCCACCTGACCGCGAGCCCCGGGGACGGCCCGACTCACCCTGGGGGCAGGGACGCGATACTTAGGGGGCCGGACACGGACCAGGCCCCGTTGGACCCTGTCACAGACCCACACACCGGGGACAGAACAAAGAACGGAAGTTTCCCCCCGTTTCGCTTCCGGGTTGTCCTGTTCGCCACTCACCCCCCACCCCGTGCCCCCAACTCCCACTTGTTCTCTCTAGGAAAATGGGAGGTCTTCACCTCTCGGTGGTTTGCTGACTCCGGGCCGCTGACGGGCGGCGAGAGCCCAAGGG
>PVJS01055272.1:0-12698 GCA_004027185.1 Glis glis
GGTGGCCTATGCTTGTAATCCCAGTATTTGGGAGACTGAGACAGGAGAATCGCAGGTTCTCAGCAGCCTCAGCTATTTAGTGAGGCCTTCCGCAACTTAGTGAGACCCTGTTTCAATATAAAGAATAAAAAATAAGACCCGGGCGTGGTGGCGCACGCTTGTAATCCCAGTACTTTGGGAGGCGGAGACCGGAGGATCCGGGTTCGCGGCCAGCCTCAGCTCTCTCTGTTTCTCTCTGTCTCTCTCTCCCTGTCTCTGTCTCCCTCTCTACTTACTGAGGCCCTCTGCAACTTTGTGAGACCCGGTTTCAAAATAAAGTATAAATAAATAGGGCCGGGGGCGTAGCGCGGAGGTAGAATGCCCCTGCGTTCAGTCCCAGGTACTGCAAAAAAAAAAAAGAGAGAGAGAGAGAGCTGAGGCTGGCCTCGAACCCGGATCCTCGGGTCTCCGCCTCCCAAAGTACTGGGATTACAAGCGTGCGCCACCACGCCCAGCCTTGGCTTCCAGTCTTGACTCTCTCCAGTTTACTCTCCACACTACAGCCAGAGTGACTCTCCTGAATTCCAATCCCGCCATAAGTCTTGTGGTACTGGGGACTGAACCCAGGGGTACTATACCACTGAGCTACACCCCTAGTCCTATTTTATTTTTTATTTGGAAACAGGGTCTCACTAAGTTGCTGAGGGTCTTGCTAAGTCACTGAGGCTGGCCTCGAACCTGTGATCCTCCTGTCTCAGCCTCCCAAGTACTGGAATTATAGGTGTGCACCACCATGTCTGGCTGCCAGAAGTCTTTTTTTTTTTTTTTCGGTACCGGGGATTGAACCCAGGGGCGTTCTACCTTCGCGCTACGCCCCCGGCCCTATTTTTTTATACTTTATTTTGAAACCGGGTCTCACGAAGTTGTGGAGGGCCTCACTAGGGAGAGAGACAGGGAGAGAGAGAGAGAGAGAGAGAGAGAGAGAGAGAGAGAGAGCTGAGGCTGGCCGCGAACCCGGATCCTCCGGTCTCCGCCTCTGAAAGTACTGGGATTACAAGCGTGCGCCACCACGCCCGGCTTTGCCAGAAGTCTTAAATGTCTTCCGATGGTCCAAGGGATGACATCCAGCCTCCTTCACCCGGCTTTTGAGGCCCTGTCCCACTCCATCTCCAGCCTCTTTTTGCACTTCTTCCCCTAGACTCCAATTTTAAGCTCCACCCGACTCTTTACCTCTTTCTACACATGCCAGGCCTCTGAGCCTTTGCTTATTGTATTCCTTCTACCTGGGATGCCCTTCTTCGTCTCTGCCAAGTGCATGCCCACCCATCCTGCAGTCCCCAGATCTAATGGTTCCTTCTCCAGAGAGTGTCCCTCCAGGCAGCAGCCACAGCTTCCGCTGGGCTCCACAAAGCCCTAAACTGGGACATGGAATGCATCCTCGTGTCATTTTCTGTGTATCTCTCTCCTGCATGTCTAGGATCAACTTAAGGGGCAGAGACCAGGGCTGAGTTATTTCTGGATTCCCGGCACCAAGAACAGAGTCTTGCCCAAGCCCGATCGCAGTTTCCAAACCTAGACTAGAACACCCAGCTCTTGGCAACAAGTTGGATAAATAGCCCTTTCATCCCCCCATTTCCTTCTCTTTATTAGGAACTTGTAATGCCGGGCATGGTGGCTCACGTTTATAATCCCAGTACTTGAGAGGCTGAGTCAGGAGGATCCAGGTTCGCAGCCAGCCTCAGCTACTTAGTGAGGCCCTCTGCAACTTAATGAGACCTTGCTTCAAAATAAATAATAATAAAAAATAGGGCTGGGGGTGTAGCTCGGAGGTAGAATGCCCCTGGGTTCAATCCTTAGTACCACAGGAAAAAAAAAAGGAACTTCTGTCCATGCAAGAGCAACCCCTATCTCTCCTGCTGTCAGCAGAAATGAAAAGCAGGGGCCCGCCTGGGCCATGGCAAGGCCTCCATAGGCCTGATCTGATAGGAAACAGGAAATGTTGGTGGAGCAGAGGAAGCACCAGCCGCGACAGCGCTGCCCCCAGCCACCCAGGCCCAGGGTGAGGCCCTTCCCAGTCCACCCCAGCTCACAGGCCGTACCCCCAGCAAGACTCACGTGCCCAGAACATCTCGGAAGTCATAAATGTCCCTGATGTTCTCCGCCTGCTTCCAGCTGGGGCCTTCCACTGCCCCCGGCATGGCCCACTGCCCCCCAGCCACAGCCAGGGCTCCTGGAAGGGGAGAGGAGAGAGGAGGCGACTCGGGCCAGCTCCTCGCTGGGAATGCACTGCGCGCCCCACTCAGTTAATTGACCTGCATTTATTCTTTCCTGATTCATTCTTTGACAATATCATTCAACATACATTCATTCACCAGCCATTCCAACTTCCATTCAGCAACTTGGACACCTAGAGAAAAAATCTTTCATAGTAGCAGCAAAATTCTTTATTCAGCAAAGTCATGCCGGGCGTGGTGACGCACACCTGGAATCTCAGAACTTGGGAGACTAAGACAGGAGGGTTGCAGGTTCAAAGACAGCCTCAGCAACTTAGCAAGACCCTCCGCAACTAGTTAGTAATCCCAGTACTTGGGAGGCTGAGACCGGAGGATCCAGGTTCATGGCCATCCTCAGCTACTTAGTGAGGTCCTCCACAACTTAGAGAGACCCTGTTTCAAAATAAAGAATAAAACACAGGGCTGGGGGTGTAGCTTAGAGGTAGAATGCCCCTGGGTTCAATCCCCAGTACTGCAAAAAATTAAAAATTAAATAAAATAGGGCTGGGGTGTGGCTCGGAGGTAGAATGCCCCTGGGTTCAATCCCTAGTTCTGCAAAATAAATTAATTAATTAAATAAAATAAGATCCCAGCCGGGTGTGGTGGTGCATGCTTGTAATCCCAGTACTTGGGAGGCTGAGACTGGAGGATCCAGGTTCACGGCCAGCCTCAGCTACTTAGTGAGGCCCTCCGCAATTTAGTGAGATCCTGTTAAAAAAAATAAAGAATAAAAACTAGGACTGGGGGTATAGCTCAAAGGTAGAACACCCCTGGGTTCAATCCCCAGTACCACAAATAAAGAAAGAATAAAAAATAGGGCTGGGGGTATAGCCCAGAGGTAGAATGCCCCTGGGTTCAATCCCCGGTACTGCCAAAAATAAAAAAAATTTAAAAATAAAATAAGATCCCGTTTAAAAACAAAAAGTAAAAAGGGCTGGGGATGTAGCTTGGAGGTAGAATATCCCTGGAGTTGTATCCCCAGTACCAAAGAAAAGAAAAGAGCCATGCATTCCTTCTTTTTTTTTTTTTTTTTTTTTTTGGTACTGGGGTTGAAATCCAGAGACCTCCAAGCTATACCCCCAGCCCTTTTCTTATTTTTTGTTTTGAAACAGGGTCTCACTGGGTTGCTGAGAGTCTCGCTAAGTTGCAGAGGCTGGTGTTGAACCTGCTGTGATCCGCCTGTCTCAGCCTCCCAAATACTGGGATTACAGGCGTGCGTCACCACTCCCAGCTCCTTTATTTCTTCATTCATGATCACTTCCTAGTTTCTTCCTTTCCAAGTCTAAACACCCGGACCCCTAGGAGGACAACAGATAAAACCCAAGAGTAGCTTGGGGGAGCACAGGGCCCTAGAGGATTCCCTCTGTCCCCAGACCCAGTCATGGCCCAGCTTCACCCTGGTAACTGCTGGGGTGTCTCCTCTCCCTTCTCCTCCTCCCTGCCCTGGCCTCTCGGAAATCAGGTTTCCGGCAGCCTGGGCTTCCAGCAATATCTCAGCCACGTTTTTAAATAGCTCCTTCCCGCTGTTACTAAGGCAACAACAGCCACAGCTGGAGCTCCCCAGGCCTCTCCCTCCTGACTCCCCATCTGGGTCCTGACAGCCTAAGAAATGGTCCCCCAGTCTGCCGGGCGTGGTGGCTTGTAATTCCAGTATTTGGGAGGCGGAGACCCTGGAGGATCCAGTTCACGGCCAGCCTCAGCTACTTAGTGAGGCCCTCTGCAACTTCGTGCGCCCTGGTTTCAAAATAGAGTAGCTGAGGCTGGCCACGAACCTGGATCCTCCGGTCTCAGCCTCCCAAGTACTGGGATTACAAGCGTGCGCCACCACGCCCGGCTTTACTTTTATTTTTGAAACAAGGTCTCACTAGGTTAATGAGAAGCTCACTACTTGCTGAGGCTGGCCTCAAAGCTACGATCCTCCTGTCTCAGCCTCCCCAGTACTGGGATTACAGGCGTGCGCCACCAGCCTAGCAACATGAGGAACATTTGGGTAGACAGGTAGGGGATGAGGTGCGAGGATTTCTGGGGTGTATGTGCAGACGTGTGTTGATGTCTGGGTGCACGTGTGGAATCAGGCGTCCTGGCATCCGCATACAAGGTGTGCTGGCAGTGGGAGGCAGGGGTTTGGATGCAGAGGTGTGGAGGAGGCTTGGTGTGGGTGTCTGGTGAGAGGAGAATGGGGAGACTGAGGTTGGAGAGGGGTAGGGATGGGTCCAGAGTTGCCCAAATGATACCAAGCTGGGGCCCCATCTAAGCTTGCTAAGAGCAAAGGCCACGGGGAGCTGTCCTAGGCTGGTCTTTCCAATATGGAGCTAGACAGGGGCCCTCTCAGAGAACACAGTCTCTCAGGTCCACAGGGCCACAGAGCACCGGGAGGCCAAAACGGAGTCCAGCACGCTGTGTGTCCTCAGGGAAGGTACTTTCTTTCTGTGTTTCCTCTGCGGGAGAATGAGGGGGAGATGCCCTGACCAGAGCCCTGCTGTGAGATACCACTCCTTGGATAGGACCTTGTTCCCAGGGAACCCTGGCCACCCATCCCAGGGGCAGAAACGCCTAAGAAAGGAGACTTCTTGAGCCAGGCACGGTGGCACACGCTTATAATTCCAGTACTTGGGTGGCTGAGACTGGAGGATCTGGGTTCGCGGCCAGCCTCAGCTACTTAGTGAGGCCCTCCGCAACTTAGTGAGACCCTGTTTCAAAATAAAAGGATAAAAAATAGGGCTGGGGGTGTAGCTCAGAGATAGAATGCTCCTGGGTTCAATCCCCAGTACCGCAAAAAAAAAAAAAAAAAAAAAGAAAGGAGACTTCTTGGGAGCCTGAGACTTCTTGGGGGCCTGCCTGGCACCTGCTGGGCCTGGGGCAGAGGGTGGGGATAAGGCCCAGCGCTGTCACAGGGTCCAGCCTGCCTGATCCAGGAGGATCACAGGTTCGAGGACAGCCTCAGCAACTTAGCAAAACCTGTTTCAAAATAAAAAGGACTGGGTGTAGCTTGGAGGTAGAATGCCCTTGAGTTCAATCCCCAGTACCAAAAAGAAAGAAAGAAAAGAGACTTGATGGTAAGCTCTAGAGACAGTCTTTTTTTTTTTTTTTTGTGGTACCAGGGATTAAACGCAGGGGTATTCTACCTCCGCGATATGCCCCCGGCCCTATTTTTTATACTTTATTTTGAAACCGGGTCTCACGAAGTTGTGGAGGGCCTCACTAAGTAGAGAGAGAGAGAGAGGGAGACATACAGGGAGAGAGAGAGAGAGAGCGCTGAGGCTGGCCGCGAACCCAGATCCTCCGGTCTCCACCTCCCAAAGTACTGGGATTACAAGTGTGCGCCACCACGCCCCAGCTCTAGAGACAGTCTTAAACTCACCTGGAGGCCTGGCACATAAGACCCTTACGGTCCTACACCCTGCATCAGCACCCCACACCGAGCTTCCTCTACACCCCTGAACCCCAACCCCTGCCTCCCACATCCAGCACACCTTGTATGGGAATACCAGGACACCTGATTCTACACGGGCCCCCAGACGTCAACGCGTCTGTGCACACCTCCCCAGACACCCTCGCACCTCCGCCCCTACCTGTCCCTCACTCAGACCCCTCTTCTTCTGCTTTAGTTTTTTTGTACTGGGGATTGAATCCAGGGGCATTCTACCTCCGAGCTACACTCCCAGCCCTATTTTTTATTCTTTACTTTGAAACAGGGTCTCACTAAGTTGCGGAGGGCCTCACTAAGGAGCTGAGTCTGGCCTCCAACCTGCAATCCTCCTGTCTCAGCCTCCCAAGTACTGGGATTACAGTGTGCACCACTGCCTCCAGCTACTCAGACCCCTCTCACACTTCAAAACACACCCCCGTATACCAGACACCCCAGATTCACTCCATACCCTACAACCTCCAGCTCCTCTCTCCATACTGCAAACCCGACAATTCCTTACACACGTAGCTCCAAATACCTTTAGCACACAACTGAATACCGCACAAACTGTGACCTACCTTAGAGCCAGATACCAGCACACACACACCTGGCCACCCCTCTGCAGTAAAACACACTGATCCCCAGACACCCCACCCAAAAGATGCCTTTACACACCAACCCCCCAGACCCCATATCTGATCCACAGCCTGCGCTGAGACATGAGTGCACCCCAGCATGCCCCCACATCTGTATGTCCAGATGCCCACGCCCTTCCACTTCAGGCCCTGCTGAAGGCGCGGGCACAGAGCCCCTCCCCGCCCTCCTGTCACCCGCTGTCTCCACGGCCTGCCTGGCACCTGCTGGGCCTGGGGCAGAGGGCCTGTCACGGGCTCCAGCCTGCCCGGGTACCCTTCCCATCCCAGGTCGAGGGTACCCCGCAGCCGGGGCTGCCGCCGCCCCTCCTCAGCCCCCGGGGTGCAGGCGGGGGTCCCCGCTGTACCTGCGGCTGCCCCGCCGCGGGGCTGGCTGCGAGGCCGAGGTGCTGCGCCGAGCTGGGCTGCGCGCTGGCTGGTCGGCCCGCCGCTCCCTCGCCGGGTCGCCGCCTGGGCTGGCTCCTCCGCCCGCGGCTCTGATGTCAACGGAGGAGGAGCCTGCGGCGGGGGACGGGGACGGGGACGCAGCAGGGAGGGAGGGAGGCGCCGCCCCCGGCCGGGCAGGGGCGCGGGCCGGAGCACCCCCGGGCTTGGGTCAGATCCCCTCTAGACGCTTCCCACTGGGCCTCCCGCAGGGCCCCAGGTCAGAGGGGACGCCCAGCAACTGCACGCCAAGCAGGATTCGAACCTGCATCCGTCGGCTGCTGGAGGATGGCGGGTTCACCCTGCCCACGATCAGTTGGGACCTCCCCTAAGGCTCCTAGATTTTGTGTCCCCTCCCTCCAGTGGCCCGAAGGGAATGAGGCCCTTAGGAGGGCCCAGAAAGCTGGTGGAGTGGGAAGAGGGGGCAGTGGGAGAGAGGGAGGCCAGAGGAGAGCCCAGGCCCCGTGCACAGGCACCCGGCCGGCAGGGTCCCTGGACAGAGCATGGCGCGGGCCCCAGCAGGGCGGCTCCGAGCCTCGATCCCGGGCAGCGCCGGGAGGGGCGGGCAGGGAGGGGAAGTTAAGGCTGGATCCCGGAGAAAGCGGGCCAAAGAGGATGGCTGGAGGCCAGGCGGGGGTGGGCAGAGCCGCTCCTGGGCAGGCGAGGCGCCAGGGCCCTGACCCAAGTCCTTACGCAAGGCGGTCCCCGGGAATACATCCAGCGCGGGCTAGGAAGTGGGGAGCAACTCCTGGGAACTGGAAGCCTGGCGCCAGTCAGAGGAGGCCCGTTGCTTGGCACCCCCACCCCAAAGACCACCCGCCTCCTAGAAGAGCCCTCCATTTTCCAGCTGGAGACAGGGAGAAAAGAGTGCTTATCCCCAGTTCAGTTCAATGGGCTTTACCCGCCCAAAAGCAAGGGGGTCAATTTATTATGCCCATTTTACAGATGAGAATGGAGGATGACTGAGATTTCTAGAAGGCCATTGGAGTTTGACTCATCCCAGTCACACTTCACCTCCCTAAACCTGTTTCTTTTCTTTTCCTTTTTTTAAAATATTTTCTTTTGAGCCGGGTGTGGTGGCACATTCTTGTAATGCCAGTACTTGGGAGGCTGAGAAAGGAGGATCGCAGGTTTGCGGCCAGCCTCAGCAACTTAGTGAGGCCCTCCACAACTTAATGAGACCCTGTTTCAAAATAAAGAATAAAAAATAGGGCTGGGGGTGGAGCTCTGCGGTCAGAATGCCCCTGGGCTCAATCCCCAGTACCACAAAAAAAAAATTAAAAAAAAAAAAAAGAATAAGGCCCGGCGTGGTGGCGCATGCTTGTAATCCTAGTACTTGGGAGGCTGAGACTGGAGGATCTGGGTTCGCGGCCAGCCTCAGCTACTTAGTGAGGCCCTCCACAACTTCGTGAGACCCGGTTTCAAAATAAAGTATAAATAAATAGGGCCATGGGTGTAGCTCGGAGGTAGAACGCCCCTGGTTTCCATCCCTGGTACTGCAAAAATAAATAAATAAAATAAAATAAAGAATAAAAAAATAGGGCTGGGGGTGTAGCTCAGAGTTAGAATGCCCCTGGGTTCAATCCCCAGTACAAAAAATTTTCCCTTCCTTCCTTCCTTCCTTTCTTCCTTCCTTCCTTCCTTCCTTCCTTTTCTTTCTTTCTGCTGGGGATTAAACCCAGGGCTCTACCTTCAAGCTACATCCCCAGCCCATTTATTTATTTATTTATTTGTTTATTTTTCTTTGTGGTATCAGGGATTGAACCCCAGGGGCATTCTACCTCTGAGCTACACCCCAGCCCTATTTTTTGTTCTTTAGTTTGAAACCGGGTCTCACGAAGTTGCGGAGGGCTTCACTAAGTAGCTGAGGCTGGCTGCGAACCCAGATCCTCCCGTCTCTGCCTCCCAAGTACTGGGATTACAAGCGTGAGCTACCATGCCCGGCTACTTTATTTTGAAACCGGGTCTCACGAAGTTGCTGAGGGCCTCACTACGTAGCTGAGGCTGAAGCCGGGCGTGGTGGCGCACAGGCTTGTAATCCCAGTACTTGGGAGGCTGAGACAGGAGGAAAAATAGGGTTGGGGGTGTATCTCAGAAGTAGAATGCCCCTGGGTTCAATCCCCAGTACTGAAAAAAAAAAAGCTTGAGAGGAAGACTCAGTGTAAACCAGGGTTCAAAGAAAGGACCTTATTTGGCAGGAGACAGCGGCTAAGAGATATTTCCCTCTCTCAGATCTCAGAATCTTTGACTCCCTAGCCCATGGAAAAACACTTGTGGCCAGGGCTGATCCTCTATTCTCCACTACACCCACCCAGCACCCCCACTGAGCTGGGTTGTTTCTGCACAGATTCCTGTTTATGATCACAATCCTGGTGATAAGGTCACCTCTGTCCCACTGATAACTTTTCTTTCTTTCTTTTTTTTTTTTTTTGCGGTACCGGGGATTGAACCCAGGGGTGTTCTACCTCTGAGCTACACCCCCGGCCCTATTTTTTATACTTTATTTTGAAACCAGGTCGCACAAAGTTGCAGAGGGCCTCACTAGGTAGAGAAAGAAAGAGAGAGAAAGGGAGAGAGAGAGAGAGAGCTGAGGCTGGCCGCGAACCTGGATCCTCGGGTCTCTGCCTCCCAAAGTACTGGGATTACAAGCGTGCGCCACCACGCCCGGCTCCCAGCCCTTTTTATTTTAAAACAGGGTCTCAGCCAGGCATGGTGGCGAGGGCTGTAATCCCAGTACTTGGAAGGCTGAGACAGGAGAATCCCAAGTTCAAGTCCAGCCTCAGCAACTTAGTGAGATCCTCAGCAATTTAGTGATATCCTGTTTCCAAATAAAAAAATAAATTAGGGCTGGAGGTGTAGCTCAGAGGTAGAAGGATCCTGGGTTAAATCCCTAACACCCCCCCAAAATTTTTAAATAAAATAAAATAAAGGGAATCATGGAGGCTGAGACAGGAGGTTCGCTTGAGTCCAAGAAGATCCCAAGTTTGAGACCAGCCTAGCCAGGCATGGTGGTACACGCTTGTCATCCCAGTACTTGGGAGGCTGAGACTGGAGGATTGTAGGTTCGCAGCCAGCCTCAGCTACTTAGTGAGGCCCTCCACAACTTAGTGAGATCCTGTTTCCAAATAAAAAATAAAATAGGACTGGACTGGGGGCATAGCTCAGAGGTAGAATACTCCTGGGTTCAATCCCCAGTACTGCAAAAAAAAGAAAAAAGAGACCAGCCTAGGCAACATGGCGAGACTTCCACTTCAGAATTTTAAAAGTCTTTAACTTTTGTTGCTGAAAAAAAAATTCAAAATCTACCCTATTCCAAAATCATAGCCAACAGTAAAAGGCGAACTTCAGACTGGGAATATGTTTAACAGATGATGAGTTAATTCTTTTATTATATAAACAACACATAAAATTCATAACAAGCAGACTTAGAACCCAATAAATGTTCAGAGAACACAGATTAAACACAATAAACCCAGGACATTTTCTGACTCACTAGTAATAAAAGAAGTACAATTCAAAAGAAGAGGTCATTTATAACCTTTCGAATCTGAAGTTTAAAAAGACTAGTAATAGCCGGTCGTGGTGGCACACGCCTGTAATCCTACTATTTGGGAGGCTGAGACAGGAGGATCACAGATTCGAGGACAGTCTCAGCAAGTAGTGAGACTGTCATCAACCTAGCCAGACTCTGTTTCAAAGTAAAAATAAGAAGCCGGGCGTGGTGGCGCACACTTGTAATCCCAGAATTTGGGAGGCTGAGACAGGAGGATCCAGGTTCACAGCCAGCCTCAGCTACTTAGTGAGACCCTCCACAATTTAGTGAGACCCTGTTTCAAAATAAAGAATAAACAATAGGGCTGGGGGTGTAGTCTGGAGGTAGAATGCCCCTGGTTCAATCCCTGGTACCACCAAAAAAATAAAAATAAAAATAAAAATAAACTGGGTGTGGTGGCGCACACCTGTAATCCCAATACTTGGGAGGCTGAGACGGGAGGATCGAAGGTTCGAGGACAAGCCTCAGCAAGTAGGGAGACCCTGTTTCCAAATAAGACATAAAATTGGGCTGGGGGAGTAGCTTGAAGGTAGAATGCCCCTGGGTTCAATCCCTAGTGCCACAAAAAATAAAAAACTAGAAATACTGAAGGCTTATGTTCTTTTTTTTTTTTTTGCGGTACTGGGGATTGAACCCAGGGGTATTCTACCTCCAAGCTACACCCCCAGCCCTATTTTTTATTCTTTTTATTTTGAAACAGGGTCTCACTAAGTTGCGGAGGGCCTCACTAAGTAGCTGAGGTTGGCCGCGAACCCGGATCCTCCTATCTCAGCCTCCCAAGTACTGGGATTACAAGTGTGCGCCACCATGCCTGGCTGCTTATGTTCTTATGAGTAATGAGTACTCCTAAATTCTGGTGGAAATGATTTGATGAAGATTTTTTGGAAAGCAATTTGGCAATAAGCACCAAAGACTTAAATATCTAGTCCTTTTGATCCAGGAATTCCTTTTCTGGGAATGAATTTCAGAGAAACAATCCTAAATTAGGACAAAGCTATTTCCTGAAAGATGTTTGAAAAACAGATTTTGTTTGAAGAAATATATATTTATTTCACAGTGCTAGGGATGGAACCGAGGGCCTCGCCAGTAGTTGGGAGGCTGAGACAGGAGGATCACAAGTTCAAGGCCAGCCTCAGCAATTTAGTGAGACCCTGTTTCAAAATTAAACATTTAAACCAGGCATGGTGGCACATGGTTGTAATCCCAGTACTTGGGAGGCTGAGACCAGAGGATCTGGGTTCATGGCCAGCCTCAGCTACTTAGTGAGCCCCTGTTTCAAATGAAGAATAAAAAAATAGGGCTGGGATTATAGCTCGGGGGTAGAATGCCCCTGGGTTCAATCCCCAGTACCACAAAAATAAATAAATAAATAGAACTTTTTTTTTTTGCGGTACCGGGGATTGAACGCAGGGGCGTTCTACCTCCGCGCTACACCCCCGGCCCTATTTTTTATACTTTATTTTGAAACCAGGTCTCACGAAGTTGTGGAGGGCCTCACTAGGTAGAGAGAGAGAGAGAAAGAGAGAGAGAGAGAAAGAGAGAGAGAGCTGAGGCTGGCCGTGAACCCAGATCCTATGGTCTCGGCCTCCCAAAGTACTGGGATTACAAGCATGCGCCACCACGCCCGGCAAAATAAAACATTTTAAAAGGGCTGGAGGTGGGGAGTTCAGAGGTAGCATGCCATTGGGTTCAATCCTCAGTGCCACAAAAAAAAAAAAGATGAAGTCAGGCATGGTGGCGCACGCCTGTAATCCTTGTACTTGGGAGGCTGAGACAGGAGGATCACAGGTTCAAGGACAGCCTCAGCAAGTAGTGAGACTCGCATCAAACCTAGTGAGACCCTGTTTCCAAATAAGAAATAAAAAATCAGGCTGAGGATATAGCTTGAAGGTAGAATGCCTCTGGGTTCAACCCCAAGTACCAAAAAAAAAAGATGAATGTGTACCGATCTAGTATTTAATTATTTAAATATTTGGCCAAATATGGGAAGCTGAGACAGAAGGATCACAGGTTCTAGACTAGCCTCAGCAATGCAGTAAGACTCTGGACAACCTTGTGTTTCCAAACAAAAATAAAATAAAATAGGGCTGGGGGTGTAGCTGGGAGGTAGAATGCCACTGGATTCAATCCTCAATATCATCAAAAAACAATGACAAGCCGGGCGTGGTGGCGCACGCTTGTAATCCCAGTACTTTGGGAGGCAGAGACCGGAGGATCCGGGTTCGTGGCCAGCCTCAGCTCTCTCTCTCTCTCTCTCTCCCTGTCTTTCTCTCTCTCTACTTAGTGAGGCCCTCCGCAACTTCATGAGACCCGGTTTCAAAATAAAAGTATAAAAAATAGGGCCGGGGGTGTAGCGCGGAGGTAGAACGCCCCTGGGTTCAATCCCCGGTACCGCAAAAAAAAAAAAA
>PVJS01055273.1:0-12705 GCA_004027185.1 Glis glis
AAAAAAAAAAAAAAAAAAAAAAATTCACTAGGCCGGGCATGGTGGCACGCGCTTGTCAGTACTAGTGGGAGACGGAGACCGGAGGATCCGGGTTCGTGGCCAGCCTCAGCTACTTAGTGAGGCCCTCCGCAACTTCGTGAGACCTGGTTTCAAAATAAAGGATAAAAAATAGGGCCAGGGGTGTAGCTCGAAGGTAGAACGCCCCTGGGTTCAATCCCCCGGACCGCAAAAAAAAAAAAAAATTTTTTTTCACTATCAATGGACCAATATACCTTGCAATATTTAATTTATATATAATCTGTCCCACCCTCATTCCCAACTAATTCTTTTAGGCAAATATTTTACCCCAAAACCATGATAGAAAATACATATCCATATATACACATGCCCTGACTTTGCTCTGAAATAAAATAGATTCAAGTAAAGTTGTGAGAGCCCCCAAACTAGTGAATTCTGTCTCCTCACTGACTTCAGTATAAAAGCCAAGGATTCAGAGAGATCCAAAAACTTTGAATAAGAAAGATACTACAACAGAAGCCAGACCTGGAGCCACGGAAGACAGGTGGCTCTAAATGCAACAGAAGCCATGGCTTCTAGAAAGGGTTCATCCCTTTCCACCACCCAGCATGGAATTTCTCCACTGGATCTGAGGCTACTACCTGGACTTGCGCAGTGGCGTCCCTGCCAGTCCTCCAGCCTCAACTCCCATCCCTGTTCCCTGGAATACAGCCAGTCATTCCTTCGAAATCCAAGTCTGCCCACATCATTCTCCTCTGACTCGGCCCACTTGAAATAAAATCCAAACACTTCGCCCACAGTGCCCCACCTGAGCCACCACCATGCCTCATGGCCCTACAGTGCCCCTGCTCCCCAGCTCACTGGCCAGAGACCCTGGGGTGCTCCTCAAATATACCCCAGAAACTCTGCACCTGCTGGGTCTCCTGGCCACACTGCTCTTCCCCAAACACCTGCATGGGACTCTCCTTCATCTGATTCAGACGTCTGCTCAAATATCACCTCATTAGTGGCCCTTTCTACACACTCAACCTAAAATACCATCCCCGCCCATCATCTCCAACACTCACCAGCCCTAAAGGGCAACTTTATTTTTCTCCATTTTCCTTACACTAATTGATATCACTGCCTGCCTTACCCTCGCCAGAATATAAGCTTCACGAGGGCATCAGGGTCCTCTGCTCATTGCAGCATCCCCAGGGTCTACAAAGTGCCCAGCACATAGTAGGTTGCTCAGTGAACTCAAGTTGAAAGGATGAATGAATTTTATTTTATTGCGGTACTGGGAATTGAACCCAGGGGCATTCTATCTCTGTGCTACACCCCCAGCCCTATTTTTTTATTCTTTATTTTGAAACAGGGTCTCACCAAGTTGTGGAAGACCTCATTAAGTAGCTGAGGCTGCCCATGAACCTGTGATCCTCCTGTCTCAACCTTCCAAGTACTGGGATTACAAGCATGCACCACTATGCCCAGCTGGATGAATGAATTTTAAACGAGCACCTTCTATGTGTTTCTATATGCTAGCGTCTGTACCGGGCACCAGGATATAAAGATGAATGATGAATAAGAGGATCTAGTTTTTTTCCTTTGAGGAACTTACAATCTAGCAGTGAAGGAGACACATACACAAGTAATAGAATGGAATGTGACAGGAGCTTAAAGCGTTCCAGGAATGCTGTGGAGAAACTGGAGGCTGGGCAGGACAGACTGGGGCCAGATTATGAAGAGCCATGAAGAGCCGGCTCTCCATAAGCCCCCACTAAGGAACACCAACTAGGAACAGAGAGAGGAGGTGTACCTGACATTAGAACCGACAGGGTTAGAACTCAGTGACTATCTATCTGGATAAAAGGACGTGAGGGACTCTCCTAGGTCTCCAGGAAACGCCACTGGCCAGAGAGGAGAAAGAATAAATTGGAAGAAATTTATTCCAATCTTGGCCGAGGCTAGCCAATCTGCCTCAAACAAGTTGGGTTTGAGGAAGCGTGACCCCCACACCCAGTCATAACGAGTTCTCCTTCGACTTGGCAGTTCTACAGTCTGCTCCTTGGCTCTCTTCCTTGTCAGGAGCTCACAATGTCCGGACAGAGCAGAGCCACACGTATCACGCATAGGTACCACCGTGTTAGCCACGACTTAGCCATGCATGAAAAGTCCTGAAGTCTTCAGGCTGTTATCAAATCTGTACGTATCATATATTCTTTATCATGCTTTCTTAAAACAAGGGATACCTGTTTTGCAGTGAAGTCTGACACAAATGCAGAGATTTCCCAGGAATTTTTCCTAGTCAGTGGCTTGAAAGTCCAATTCTAAATGGGGAGACAACATTATTTACAATTTTAAAAACCAAAAACGTTCTCAAGGACAAGCATTATTGTTGCTTTCCGTTTCTCAATGTCATGGGAATCCCATGTGGATATATGTGTATATATAAACATATATCCATGCAGACATGAAGGGGAGATGTGGAGAATAAGAGAGAGGGAAATTTGAGAACAATAAGATAAGGTCTATACTTAACAGTAAAGGACAACTGCAAGCAACATAAGGATAGAACCAATTGTCATAATTTCAGCATCAAGGTTTTCCAGCACCTCAAAGATCTGGTTAAGGGGCTTTCTGTTGGGGGATGCTGGCCAAATTCTAGTGGCCTCACTTCTTAATTAGTAAGTCATCCTCTATGGTTTCATCCTTGGTTTCTTTGAAAAGTAGAGGATATGAAAGTGAGACAGAATATGCTGATTTTCTTAAGGGCTCCAGGACTCTTAAAATCAAAGTCAAGTGCCCTATTGGGAATTAATAGCCAAATAGTTTAATTGTGAGGCACTGAGTAGCCATGCTGCCACGTGGCAAACCTCCTAGAGGAGGCCGGGGAGAGGGGTCAAAACCCAGAAGAGCCAAACACAAAAAGAAGGAGAGGCTAACTGTTAAACACAATCTCCCATAACAGAAGGATCACTTCTTCAAAATGCTGGATAAATAAAATTGCTATGCTACAATAGCCAGTTAACTAGCAGCGAGGGGGCTCTCTGATACTACGAAAGATTGCAATCTTTTCTATGAGAGCCAGGGAAATGCAGCTCATCAATCTCTACTGCTTGGTCTGTCAGACTGTATCTCACTACCTCTTACATGTCTGGTGGGCCACAAATACTGAAGAGCGATCACAAGGAGGGAGATAGGACAGCAGGGAGGTGGCCAGCAGAAGGACGGAGTGGGGATGTTTAGGACAACACTCTGTCCATTTCCCACCTCCCTATCCCTCCAGAGGTGGAAACCAGAGAGGACCTTTCTTCCCTCCCTACCTCTTTCTTTCTTTTCTCCCTCCCTCCTTCCTCCCACCCTCTCTCTCTCTCTCTCTCTCTTCACTCCTCCCTCCCCCCCTTTCTCTCTTTCTTTCTGTGGTACTGGGGATCAACCCCAGGAGGGATGAACTACTGAGAGCAATACCTCTAGCCCTTTAAAAATTTTTATTTTGAGATAGAATCTTGCTAAGTTGCTGAGGCTGGATTCAAACTTGTGGTCCTCCTGTCTCAGCTTCCCAAGTAGCTGGGATTCCAAGTGTGCACCACGTTCAGCTCAGAAGGAGGACTTTAAAGAATCCTTAGATATATTCTGGACAAAAACACTCTGAAGCTAATCGAATCCCAACATAATGGCCCATTTAATAATGTTAGCATCAAATAACACATGGTTGACTAGGACAACAGAAATCTAGACTGAGAGGCCCTTTTTCCTTTGTGAGAAAAACAAGGCTCTTGAGATTAAGCGATTCACCCAAAGCACCCTACATGTTAGTTCCCGGCTGGGGCTGCAACCCTGGCTGCCTATACCCTAGCACTGGATTCATTTTGTAGAAGACACAAATCAATTGGTTTATTGCTGTTGAACAATTTAAATATATAAATGACTTTAGTATTGGCAATAAGCACCAGGAAACCACAAAATTAGAAAGTTTAAAGATAAACAGATTTCAGGAAAATTCCCTGCTGAAAAATATCAACATTTTAAAGAAATCAGTCCCATGCTTAGGAAAGTTCCTTAGAACAAGAATAAAATTATTTAAAAGTCACAGTGCCACAAAAGTCATGCTGTGACCTACTCAACATTACATTCTGGGGCAGTAGATTATTGGCTTGCATATAAGAATTCTGATGAAAACCAGAAAACAAACTCATAAAAACAAAGCAGCGAACACCAGGAAAAATCCGGGAAGCGTGATTTGAGTTAACCTTGCCTTTGCAAAGGGAAAGTTTTGCCCCCTCCCATGGGCTTTTGGGGAAAGAAGTTGAAAAATAAAAAAGTTTGTACGTCAAAAGCAGGACTGAAGTTTGGCAGCTGAAGGAATGAATTTAATGAATTCTGAGCATCTCATATTTCTAAAGCCTATTCCCATCTATTTAGCCTGTCAAAACTAAAGCAACAAAAACAGGTCTTCCACCAAATCAAATGCAGCCCAGACCACCAGTTCTACTTTAAATTCTGCTGAGGCTGTAGGATTGTGAAATTAGCCCCAAATAAACACTGGCGAGTTCAACGACTTTCTTTGTCCACGTTAAGATAGCCCCTCCCACCACGCCGGCAAAGAGTCAGGAACTGTTCTCACTTCCATATGCAGATATATAATTTATAAGGTGAAAAAGTCTTTATAAAACATACCAGGAAAAAACACATCATTACTGTCAGAGAAAGTTCAGCATAAACTCTCCATCCACATTATGCTTTCTTGATTTAAGATGATTTCTTTAATATTCAGCCACACTGTGGATTGTGAAACAGTTCACCAGAGAGAAACTCAACTTCCTGGACAACCTGATTCCAGACCCCCCCAAGCAGGGGAGCCATAAAGATGTCCCACTCAGGAAAATCAGACACCAATGACAGGGACAATTAATTAAAACCAAGGACAAGTGTTTACCCAAGTAAACAGCTCATTCTGGGAGTCCATGTTGAGTTTAGAGCTTGGGACTTGAAAGTGATTTGAATCCACCCTAACTTAAATGGAGGTGACTACTTATAACCCCAAGAAACTCAAATGGACTGGCCACAAACTGCTTTCCTTGCCACACATTCTAGAAGGTGAAATCCATACAGGTTCCTCTACATTCCTTCTATCCATACACAGTCATAGCCCGAGGGTATCATAAGCCACTGGGGAATAGCTGTTCTGAACTCTACCTGTGAAATGTCTTTCACTATGCGCTGGTCAGGGGCCAGGACTGACTCTGCATGGGAAAAGCTATTCCGCCATTCTCAGCACTTTCACCAACAATTTACTTATTTTACTGCCAACAATTTAGTTAATGCGTTAATAACACCAGCCAAGACTAGGTGGTTTATCTGTTAACAGCCTGTACTCTCAAAAGATGTCTGAGGATTTTCTTTCATGTTAAATGAAATCAGAACTTCATCTTTCACAGTCCTAGTCATCATTCTGAATATTATACAAAACAGGGAACAAACACAGCATTTTCTTAAAGCTGCCAGAGCTTTCATTAGTTCAAGAGGGTATGTGGTTAAAAAAGGAAAGGAAAAGGAAATAATATCCTTTGATCCCAATTGCCTGATACATTTCACTTCCAAATAACAATCAGATGTCTGGAGTGCAAATCCTGCCACCATTGCATCTTAGATCTCTTACTTTACTTACTTGTATTTTAAGAGCAGCCACTGAATTAACCAGAGTCCTACAAGGATCATGCCGTTAATTTCACAAATAGAAAAGGCCCACTGCACCCGGTTAAAATGGTCAAAAAATGTGTCCGGTAGTGGAGGCTGCACCTCCTTAGGAGGTACTCGTTCGTGGACGACCGAGATCATCACTGTGGTGAGAACGAAACAGGAAAGTGCATAAAGAAAGGCCAGAAAAGTCTTGCCCCACTCCATGGGGTACTGGGAGCGCTCCGGTTCTGGCATGGGGATCTTTATCATCTCTTTCCTATAGCCATTTGGCATCCCATTGGGTTTAATCTTGATGCTGAAGCTGCCATCGGGAGTGGGGACGTCTACGCCGATGTTCAGGTGCCCGTTGGCATGGCCGTTCTTGTGTGCTTCCATGTGGTGCTCCATTTTCAGGGTCTCGATCATGTCCAACAGCCGCTGCCCGTTGTCAGAGGAGACTCGGCACAAGGGGGGTTTTCTGAAATCCTCCTGGGTCAGGTTGATCAAATCCTGGCCGGTGAAGCGCTCCAGAGGCTCACAGTATTCTGGCATAGCATTCTCCAGCAGCCAGTCTGCCACCTTCTTCGGTGACCAATAAACCACTTCCTTCATTGTACTGGCAGACAACATGCAGTCCCCAGCGCGCTCTCGGAGGTCAGCAGTCACTGTTCCTATGGGGCAGGACACTGTCCCTCCTCGGCTGGTTCATCTTGTTGGGCCTCATGTGTGGAGACTTGTTTGGCAAGATGGTCAGGGTAGATTTTAAACACCTCATGTAGCTGTCTGGAGTTCCTGAGTGCCCAAGCATTCATTCACCTCATTTTTGAACAGGAATCTTCTTTCTGTGGAAGCCAAAAAATAAAAAAAAAAAGGTTATGATACTGGGATTTCCATATCAACATCTCAAAACGCAAAGCCTTAGCCTTATCATGCATAACAAAAGTGGAAAGTTGATTATTGGTAAACTCCATGGTTTGTGAACATGTATTAGTTTCAAAGACCACCAATTCCCTGCTTAATTCTCTGACAGAGCATTAAATTGGACTGGAACATGGAGAAGGTCAGAGGGGACAAGTCTTACAAGATCTCCAGCGGTGCATTTACTAAGAATAATCAACAGTGCTTTGAACATTGTTCATCCCATCTTGTATTTAACATGTTTCCTTGAGATAGTATGAAATAATATGGCAAATCATTTTAATCCACTGTTCTATCTGGTGAAGAATGTTTGAAAATGTACATAATAGGTGGCAACTTACATAGCACAGAAAAAAGTTACAGAAATGCAGATAATCTGGTTCAATAATTATACACTCTTTTATCAAGAAGCCAGTGAATATCTTTTTCCAAATGTGTGTGGGTCCCCAACTACACAAGACGGTATCGATGCAGCTGCCTAGGTTGAAGCTCAGGTTGGGGAAGGGATAAGGTTCTGCCTGGTCTGTTGATCTTTCTATTCCCAGCCCCTGGGGATTTTGGTGGGACCCCACAGTTTGAAAGTCAAGGATATGACCAACTTCCCCCATTTATAAATGAAGGATCTGGGTTCCATCAAGACCAAGGAACTTGCCCATGGTCAAGTGGCAGCCTGTATAGTAGAGTTACGAGTTAAGTTTCTGAGTCCTAGTTCAGTGTATTTAATCATTAAAATACACAACCAGCCATCTAACAATAACCAAAAGGTATACCTGTAGGAAAGATGCAAAAGAAGGATTAAAAATGTATGTATTTAGTATATGCATATAGTATAACTATATATATGCATAAAACTATATATATATCATAACCACAACTATGGTAATGAAGATAACATTGCATTAAAACAACTTAAAAGACCGATCACTGAAGTTATACTTGATGGTTCTGGAGATATTTGTTGCTTTTCTGACACCTATTTTTCTGTAATAAACATGTATTATATTTTATCATTTAAAATGAAAAACAAGAAAAGTTAAAAACAAAAGAGCTAACTATATAACAAAGCAACATGGTTAAGAAACATGGCTTTTGGCAGAAGAAATAACACAGTTTTCCCATGCATTATCCCTTATGTGAACATCTGCTTATGCATCTGTAAAATGGGGATAAAAGTAACCAAGTATTTCCTTCACTGGGATGTTGTCAGCAACTAAGAAACCATATTGAAAGTTGATGAAATATAACCCAGTTCTAAAAGCAGTGATGCTCAAAGGGCATCTGTTGGCACCATGTCCCCTCCCTTCTCCAATTATCTATCACATCCAACACCCTCTGTCCATTTTATCTCACTGAAAAAACTACTGGTGGGCTTTTTTCTTAAATGATCAATGTTGTGTTAATTGCAAATAGCTTACACATATCTGGAGGCTTAAGAGCTGGAATTTACTAATGACATTGTTCCCCTAAGTATGTTTCTGTGGAATAATAATCTGATAAAATGTTTGATGCTTAAAATTCTGTAGCCAGATAAGCCTGAGAACTGCATACCGTGATCTCTCCCAGGGAAAGTAGTATACATTAGGACATTAAAAGCTCAAGGAAATTCTCAGTAAAGAAACTGCCTACCAGGATTTCTCAAACTGACTTCATCAAAGCTGTCCTGCTCCCCACCCCTTCTCCCAATTCACCTCTATTGAACCCACAATCTGATTGGAATGAGGATGGACAGCAAGCCTGCTCCCAATTTCCCAGCCTAAATACCAACCAACCAATGGGAGTAATAACTTTAAAAGATATTCCAGGCTGGGCATGGTGGTGCATGTCTGTAATTCCAGTTCTTGGGAGGCTGAAACAGGAGGATTGCAGATTTGAAGCCAGCCTCAGTAATTTAGTGAGGCTCTTGGCAACTTAGAGAGACCCTATTTCCAAATAAAAAAATAAAATAGGGCTGGTGATGTAGTTCAGAGGTAGAATGCTCCTGGGTTCATTCCCCAGCACCAAGCCGGGCGTACCTGAGACAGGAGGCTGAGACAGGAGGATGGCAGGTTCGCAGCCAGCCTCAGCTACTTTAGTGAGACCCTCCACAACTTAGTGAGACGCTGTTTCAAAATAAAGAATAAAAAATAGGGCTGGGGGTGTAGGTTGGGGTAGAATGCCCCTGGGTTCAATTCCCAGTACTGTAAAAAAAAAAAAACCCAAAAAACAAAATAAAAAAATCAATCTCCAGCATCACACACACACACACACACACACACACACACACACACAGGATATTCCAGACACTGCAAAAGCACTGGGCGTTCCCCCTCCTGAGCCCCCGCAGTGCTATGCACCTTCCCTCACACCCTCTCCAGGTTAAGCATCTGTCGTGCCCTCTGGTAGCCTTAGAACAACTGTGTACGTGCCACCACCATCAGCAGCCACGTATTGCACATGCGCGGAGCTCAGCAGGTGCTCAATCAGTAACAGCTCAACATCTTCACATACATCCCTCAGACCTCGCACCACAAAGATGGTTTAATGAAAAGGCTGCTGATACTGGAAACTGCTTTAAACCAACTCGGAAGGTCAAGAGGAACAGGATGAACATTCTCTAGAGAGAAATAGAAGTCTGAAGTGAATCTTGGACCCCTTAAAACACTGCAGAGGGACTTCAATGGCCAAGAATGTGGCCCAGAGTAACAGGAGACACACCCCAAATGTGAGTCCTGGCAGAAGGGCATGCAAGAGAGAGAGCTTCGGGCTATCAGACCCCAGGTCTCTCCTCAAATACTCCTCAGCGGAGTTAGGGTTATTCCTACAATATTCTCCTCAGTCAAGGAACCCTCAACATCTTGACGTGACTACAGGAACTCTAAAGAAAAGTCCTTGTGGAGTATCGAGGCCCAGGGAAAACGAGCAGAGGCGCCTCACAGAAGTTCTTCTTTTTTCTCCTTGCCCCACACAGGAAGTTGGCCAGGACGGGAACCCCTCTGAGAACCACGCAGACCACAGCAGGGCCCAGGCACTACTTCACTCCCCCTCCTTTACAGAGATAATACACTTTAAAATAGAAAACACTCCAGTGGTAGGGGATAATTCAATACAGGGCCATCAAACATCCGTCTGGTGTGGCCAGCACTGCACACATATATCTTCACGAAGGAACACTAATCCAGAAAAGGCAAGTCCTTCTGGAAGCTTGTGAAAGCCAGAGGAACTCCTCAGAGACAGCAAGATGGACCAGTGGCTTCCATTCCATAATTAACTAGAACACCAAAATCATTCCCTCGAGATAGCCCCTGTGCTTCCTCCCAATTTGGAATTCTCTACCTAGTCCTCTTCAGCAAGTTCAGAGTCCTCCCTTGGTCCTGAAGGTCCTTTCCTGGCCATTCTACCATCCTTTTCCCACCCCTCAATTCCAACCTCGCTAAGACCTGTGACCCACAATGGAACTGAGTGTCGTGTGTCGGGAGCCTGCATTGGGACCCGACTCAGAGGGGAAGCTGCGCCCATTCTTGACAAAGTCCTTTAACCACCCCCAGCCAGTGCCCTCTGGAAACAGGCTTAACAACCACCAGACCATCTGAAAGGAATACAAATTCTGAATTTCTCCATAAAGCTTGTCTTATTCTTTTTGTAATGTCCCATTTCCTTCCTACTGCCCGACAGGGCCCACAGTGACATTTCATAAATATTTACTGAAGCTGCCACTTCTAAATGGCATTTCTAAAGCCCAATCATTGTGACACACGAGTAAAGACAGCTTCCAAATTTCATGAGAAAATAAACCTTTATTTCCAAGTGAGCTTTGAAGCTTGAAAATAAAGGTGTACACACTGCTTTCTTGCGGCCGATGTTGCAATTGAAGCCTGTTCGTGTGGAAGTGCACTGCCACCAGCTACTCGGTGCTTCAAAGCCGCTGCTGAGAGATGGTTCCAGACCCCAGAGCCAGGCTCAGGAAGGAGGGTGAGAAAGTTACTGTCCCCTGGACTCACACACTCAATTTAGATATACTGTGACTTTTTTTTTTTTTTTTTTTTTGCGGTCGGTACCGGGGATTGACCGCAGGGGCGTTCTACCTCCGCGCTACGCCCCCGGCCCTATTTATTTTATACTTTATTTTTGAAACCGGGTCTCACGAAGTTGCGGAGGGCCTCACTAGGTAGAGAGAGAGATAGAGATAGATTGATCGATCGATTGATCGATTGATCGTGCGCGCATGCACGCTGAGGTTGGCCTTGAACCCGGATCCTCCGGTCTCCGCCTCCCAAAGTACTGGGATTACAAGCGTGCGCCACCACGCCTGGCTTACTGTGACATTTCTGAAAAGGGACAAAGTATTTTCATGTTTAGGCTCAGAAGCCTGTATGTTGGGCTGGGCTTGGAAACAACTACCTCCTTCTCTGCCCCAGACCCAGAAAAGCCGCTTTGACTCCATTATTGGGTGACCGTTTAAGAAATAGCATAGAGACCAAATCAGTAGACTTATTCCTCAGAACTAGGAAGATGTAACAGAAGAATAAAAATTGTAAATAAACTACTCCTTCCAAAATATCAGTTTGAGAGAGAGGTGCAGGAAGTCTCATTCATCTGTAAATTTTAAGAGATAAACTAAAGCCTGGGGAGACTGTACTTTGTCTAAAGTTTCACCCATAGTGAAGAGCTGACCCTGGGGTTAAACCAAGACACACAATGCTTTTCAGGGTTCTCCTACTACAAAATATTCAACAGCCTCACAGATCTGAGCATGTTGGAAGGGGAGTCTAAAAAGTCCTAAAAAATGGTGGTATTCTACAGGATAAAAGGCAGAACAATAGTATATGTTCACCATAGGTACTAAGCGCAGCAGGACTTACTCTGGTCTCAACTAAGTAAAAAATATGCTAAATTCAATTTAGCTTCAAATCTTAAAATAGATATTTTAGTATTCAACATTATGAAATCCTTTAGATAATATACTATGACATGTTATAAACTATTTATAGTTAATTATCAAAGCCAGGTCTCTGACCAGAAAAACAAATTAGAGCAATTATTCTGGCAATGGAAAAATGATTTAAGAAAAACCACTAAATAAATATTTTAGGAATATTTATTTATACTTCCTGAAAAGACTCTATTATATTTGCCAGGTGTGGTGGCTCATGCCTGTAATTCCAGCTTCTCGGGAGGCTGAAGGAAGAAAATCACAATTTCAAGACCAGCCTGGGCAATTTATTGAGACCTCTGTCTCAAAAATAAATAAATAAAAAGGGCTGGGGGTGTAGTTCAGTGGTAGAATGCTTGCCTAGCATACACACGGCCCTGGGTTCAATCTCATTATGTGTATACACACACACACACACACACACACATACACACACTTTCTCTCTCTCTCTCTCTCTCTCTCTCTCTATTATTTTATTATCTGGGATTTTCTAGAAATAAAGCAGTGTTGTGCTAACAAAAACCTATCACCAGAATTGCAAATTGAACACAGAGTTTTGAAGAGTTAGAATATTACAAAATGTACCATACAGCTATCCATGGGGCAATTGCTCAGAAATGTCAAGTTCTAATGCTTGCTTTGTCATTAACTTGTACTCTAACCCCAGTGCCCGTCCATTAATAAAGGAAATCTACATATACCTGACAGTGCTTTGGAAAACACAGTAATACATAAAAAGTAGCAAAATATTATACTGAATGTAATTTATGCTTTCTATGAAGAGTAAATGGACAGGAGGATCGCAGGTTCAAGGCTAGCCACAGCAATGTGATAAGACCCTCAGCAACTTAGTAAGACCCTGTTTCAAAATAAAAATAAAAAGGCCTCGGGGACCGGGTGTGGTGGCGCACACTTGTAATCCCAGTACTTTGGGAGGCAGAAACTGGAGGATCCGGGTTCGCGGCCAGCCTCAGCTCTCTCTCTCTCTCTCTCTCTCTCTCTCTCTCTACTTAGTGAGGCCCTCCGCAACTTCGTGAGACCTGGTTTCAAAATAAAGTATAAAAAATAGGGCCGGGGGTGTAGCGCGGAGGTAGAACATCCCTGCGTTCAATCCCTTGTACCGCAAAAAAAAAAAAAAAAAGGCCTCGGGGTATAGCTTGAAAGTAGACTGCCCCTGCATTCAATCGAAAGGAAGGAAG
>PVJS01055274.1:0-12697 GCA_004027185.1 Glis glis
TTTTTGCGGTACCGGGGATTGAACACAGGGGCGTTCTACCTCCGCGCTACACCCCCAGCCCTATTTTTTTGTACTTTATTTTGAAACCGGGTCTCACGAAGTTGCAGAGGGCCTCACTAGATAGATAGATAGATAGATAGATAGATAGATAGATAAAGAGAGAGAGAGCTGAGGCTGGCCGCGAACCCGGATCCTCCGGTCTCTGCCTCCCAAAGTACTGGGATTACAAGCGTGCATCACCATGCCTGGCTTATTCCTTGTTTTGAAACAGAGTCTCACTTAGTTGTGGGGGGCCTCACTAAGTAGCTGAGGCTGGCTGCTAACCTGCGATCCTCCTGTCTCAGCCTCCCAAGTACTGGGATTACAAGCGTGAGCCACCATGCCCAGCTCTTATTTTTTATTTTGAAACAGGGTCTCACTAAGTTGCTGAGGGTCTTTCTAAGTTGCTGAGGCTGGCCTTGAACCTTCAATCCTCCCTTCACAATTTCTTTTAGAAAACATAGGTGAAAGTCTTTGGGGCCTTGGTTTAGGCAAATATGCCTTAGATATTTATACTTTGGTATTCCTTAGATATTTATACGTTGGTATTTGATATTCCTTAGATATTTATACTTTGTGGGACACAAAACCTACAAAGTATCAATGAAAAAGACTGACAAATAAAGCTGGGTACAGTGACACACGCCTGTATCCCCAGTACTTGGGAGGCTGAAACAGGAGGATCGCAGGTTCGAGGATAGCTTCAGTAAGTAGTGAGACTCTCATCAACCTAGCAAGACCCTGTTTCAAATTAAAAATAAAATAGGGCTGGGGTGTAGGTTGGAGGTAGAATGCCCCTGGGTTCAATCCCCAGCAAAACACACACACACACACACACACACACACACACACACACACACACACGATAAATTAGAGATTATAAAAATTGAAATCTGTTTTTCAAAAGCAAATAGAAAAGACAGGCTAGAAACTGGAATAAATATTTTTTAAACATCGGAGAAAGAACTTGTACCCAAGAATATATAAGAACTCTTCTAATTCAGTGACTCAAATAGTAGTAACCCAAATGTCCACCAATTAGTGAATAGATAAAAAAAATTGTGGTACATCCATACATGGAATACTACTCGGTAAAAAAAAAAGAATGAACTACGGACATAGACAACAACATAGATGAAAAAGAAATCAGAGACAAAAGGTTCTAGATGGTTCCATTGTTATAAAATCCTCAAAAGAGCAAAGCTATCAGGGCAGAACACAGATCCTGGTTGCCTGGGACCAGAAAGGGCAGAGAGAAGAGGGCAGGGCACTGCAGAAGCTCTTCTGCAAGCCGTGGAAGTCTTCTCTGTTTGTTTTGTTTTGTTTTTGTTTTGTTTGTGGTACTGGGGATTGAACCCAGGGGCGTTCTACCTCCGGACTCCACCCCCAGCCCTATTTTTTATTCTTTATTTTGAAACAGGGTCTCACTAAGTTGTGAGTTGCGGAGGGCCTCACTAAGTAGCTGAGGCTGGCCGCAAACCCGGATCCTCCGGTCTCCGCCTCCCAAGTACTGGGATTACAAGTGCGCGCCACCATGCCCAGCTAGTGCTGATCTTTCTTTCCCCTTCCTTTCTCTCTCTCTCTTTCTCTCCCTCCCTCCCTCCCTCCCTCCCTCCCTCCCTCCCTTCCTTCCTTCCTTCCTTCCTTCTTTCCTTCTTTCTTTCTTTCTTCAGTATTGGGGATTGAACCCAGGGGCATTCTACCTCCGAGCTACACCCCCAGCCCTATTTTTTATTCTTTATTTGGAAACAGGGTCTCACTAAGTTGCTGAGGGCCTCACTTAGTAGGTGAGGCTGGCCGCGAACCCAGATCCTCGGGTCTCAGCCTCCCAAGTACTGGGATTACAAGCGTGCGCCACCACGCCCGGCTCTTCTCTGTTATGATTGTACTGGCAGTGTGTGATTTATCAAAACTCACTGACTTGCACATTTAGAATCATTTGATTTTATGATATATAAATCATGCCTAAAAAAACCCCCAGATTATTAGAAATGCTCATACCCTCTGGCTCCATAATTGCACTTTTCAGAAGGTTTCCTATGGAAATATTAAGAATGCAGACGTGGCTTTATGTACCAGAATGGCCTTCAAAGAATTGTTTATTATGGTGGAAAATTATGTACAAACCAAATGTTCGATGGTGGGGTCGGGGTATAACAACCACAGCAGGTGCATAGGATGGATCGCCGCGCCAACTGTTAAAGTCATTTCATGAGCCGGGGGTGGTGGCACACGCCTGTAATCCCAGTACTTGGGAGTCTGAGACGGGAGGATCGCAGGTTTGAGGCCAGCCTCAGCAATTTAGTGAGACCCGTAGCAACTTTGTAAGACCCTGTTTCAAAATAAAATAGGGCTGGGGGTGTAGCTCAGAGGTAGAATGCCCTTGGATTCAATCCCTAGTAACATACACATATACACACGTGCATGCACGCACACACACACACACACACACACACACACACACACATCATTGAGTGACATGGGGAAATAACTATGATAAATGCCTACTGAAAAGCAAAAGGCGGGCTGTGGGCTCCGGAGGCAGACACCTGTTCGGAATCCTGCTCTGCCACACAGCAGCCCAGAGGGCCTCGGCCTCTCCAAGCTTCATTTTTCTCATCTGTACAATGGAGATGCCAGCAACACCTCTTGTATTGGTTGTTGTCAGGATTACATAAAATAATACCAGTGAAATTATTAATATCTGGCACACGACAAACACAGGAGAGATGGTAGCTAAAGTTGTTTGCAAGTCTATATTTGGTAGGACATCTCTGTTTAAAATTCTGTGTAAGTACTTAGGAGGCTGAGACAGGAGGATCTCAGGTTCGAGGCCAGCCTCAGCAACTTAGTAAGGCTCTCAGCAACTTAGCGAGACCCTATTTCAAAATAAACAATAAAAGCCGGGCGTGGTGGTGCACGCTTGTAATCCCAGTACTTGGGAGGCGGAGACAGGAGGATCCCGGTTCGCGGCCAGCCTCAGCTACTTAGTGAGGCCTCCGCAACTTAGTGAGACCCTGTTTCAAAATAAAGAATAAAAAATAGGGCTGGGGTGTAGCTTGGAGGCAGAACGCCCCTGGGTTCAATCCCCAGTACTGCAAAAAAAGCTAATAATAATAAAATAAAAAGGCTGAGGGTACAACTTGGAGGTAGAATGCCCTGGGTTCAGCCTCTAGTATCCCCCTAAAATAATAATAATAATAATAATAATAATAATAATAATAATAATAGAGAAGGAGGTGAGCCTTGAGCCCACTCCTGAAGGGTCAACTCCTACAAGTCAATTTGTTGCCGAGGGTGTGTGATGGGGGAGTGGGGAGGAGAAAAGGCTAGAAGGCAGAGTTAGGCCATCTCATTAAAGGTCTTAGTTCTTTGTTTTGGAGTAGTTATTACGTACTAGCACTGTTCAAAGCTCCTTACGTGTGTTAACATACTTAAACTTTTTTCTTTTGGTGGTGGTGGTACTGGGGGTTGAACCCAGGGGCATTCTACCTCCACGCTACACCCCCAGCCCTATTTTATTTTTTATTTGGAAACGGTGTCGCTAAGTTGTGGAGGGCCTCACTAAGTTGCTGAGGCTGGCCTCAAACCTGCAATCCTCCGGTCTCCGCCTCCCAAATACTGGGATTACAAGCGTGTGCGCCACCATGCCCGGCCTGTTTTTACATCAGAATAATCGCTCTCTTTTTCCTTCCTAAGCCAAAAGATTTTCAGGAAGAAACCAGAGGTGATCTATTCGCCAGGGGAGCGGGGTCTGGATTTAACCCTTCAACTCTGACCTTCTAAGTGAAGCAACACGTTTCCATTCTGTGCTGTGGATTTCTTGTCTTAATAAAGATGGAGCTGCTGGGCGCAGTGGTGCACGCCTATAATCCCAGTACTTGGGAGGCTGAGACAGGAGGATTGCAGGTTCAAAGCCAGCCTCAGCTACTTAGTGAGGCTCTGAGCAACTTAGTGAGACCCTGTTTCTAAATAAAAAATAAAATAAAATAGGGCTGGAGGTGTATCTCAGAAATAGAATGCCCCTGTGTTCAATTCTCAGCACCACAAAAAATAAAATAAAATAAAAATGAAGATAGAGTTGGGAGAGAGAAAGGAGTGGGTGGGAGAAGGGAAGTCTAATTTGGGACAAAAAAAAAAGCCCCTGAAATTTTATCTTAGCCTCAAGTGGAGGTTAGCCATGCCAAAATATCTGTATTATTGATAACAATAACGATGGCGATTATTATATTTTATTTTTCAATCGTGGTAATTATTGTACATTAAATCATTAGCATTCATTATTCCTACAATGTGTAATTAGGACAATGGAGGATAGATTGCTCTTGACTGTAATGAAGTTTTTATAATTGTAATTTATTGGCATCAAATTACCTTTCTTAAAATGGATCTGAACATCACACTCTTCGTTCTGGGGAGGGGGGTGGCAATTATTTTTAATTAATGTTTCTTGTTTGTGCCACACAGGGGGAGCTGTCTGACCAATCCGATTCACTGTGTCTGCCAGGAAGTTAAGCAAGAATAGCAAAACCATTCTCGAATCAGTCATCTATCACGGAACATTTTCCTCCTTCCTGTCCCCCACCCCGCTTCTAGCTCCCCACCTCCTAGGCTGCAGCCACAGGGGGGAAAAAAACCAACCATTTACCAACATGATTAGCCGAGGAGACAGGAGAGGGTGACGTGGATAATTTAAGCCAATTTGTTGCTAAGTGTGAGAAGAATTTTTTTCCCCTCTCCTTCAAAAATGGCTGAATTAGGTTGGGCGTGGTGGCGCACGCCTGTCATCCTAGTACTTGGGAGGCTGAGACAGGAGGATCGCAGGTTTGAGGTCAGCCGCAGCAACTTAGCAAGGCCTTAAGCAACTTCGTGAGAACCTGTTTCAAACTAGAAAATAAAGTAGGGCTGGGGGTGTAGCTGAGAGGTAGAATGCCCTGGGTTCCATCCCCAGTAACACACACCACACACAAATACACACACACACACACACACACACACACACACACACACGGCTGAATTGCTTGTCAATGTCATTGTTATGTTTTATATAGGGTGGTGAATCCAGTCCCCTGCCATACCTGTCCATGTGATGGCCAGCTAAGATTGTATTTCCAAAGATACAATTCTACTTGTTTCCAGAAAAGCCCAGAAAGAAGTCACAGAGCATTCATTTCTGCTGCTGTAATATGGGATTGCCTACCTATGACTGCGTTTGACCCACAAAAATGGCAATTTATTTACCTATTTATTTTGGTTCCGGGGATTGAACCCAGGGGCATTATACCTCTGAGCTACACTCCCCCAGCCCTTTATTTATTTTAATTTTTTTTTGTTTTGAAACAGGTTCTCGCTAGGTTGCTGAGAGTCTCCCTACATTGCCAAGGCTGGCCTTGAACCTGCGATCCTCCTGTCTCGGCCTCCCAAGTACTGGGATTACAGGCCTGCACTACCATGCCCAGCCCAAAATGACAACTTTTTTAGGGTTGTCAAACAAATCTATCCAGTGAAATGGTAATCAATGAAATTACTACTTCCCAAATATGTTGGTGAGGAGGGAGAGAAAGGACATTCACTTTTAGCTGGTTGAGTGAGAAAGAACCATGTTTCTAAGCAGCACGGGGGAGGGTCAGACTGCGCGCTGCACGGGGGAGGACAGAGCCTGGATAAAGGAATGACTTCCTTGTCACCGTCCCATACCAAGCACAGGTCGGGCCACTTCTGTGCACCTGCCCAAGGTGGTAAGGAACACCACCCTGGGTCTCTCTGAACCCCAAACACCTGCCCAGAGATGAATCTCTGTTAGTCATTCACACCGTCGACAAGACGCCAGACCAGCCTGGCCTTTTGCTTTCTTACTTGATCTTGGTTTTCTGGTAAAGGAAGATTCGGCTTAGTTGAGCTGGAAGGGAAATCATTTTATTTTATTATTTTGTTTTATTTTTGGTGGTACCGGTATTGAACCCAAGGCCATTCTAGCTCTGAGCTACACCTCCAGCCTTTTTTTTTTTAATTAGAAATGGTCTTGCTAAGTTGCAGAGAGCCTCACTAAGTTGCTGAGGCTGGCCACGAACCTGTGATCCTCCTGTCTCTGCCTCCCAAGTACTGGCATTACAAGCATGCGCCACCACGCCCGGCTTCTGGGACATCATTTTAATTTAATTTTTTTTGTGGTCCTGGGGGTTGAACCCAGGGGCATTCTACCTCCAAGCTCCACCCCCAGCCCTATTTTTAATTCTTTATTTTGAAACAGGGTCTCACTAAGTTGCGGAGGGCCTCACTAAGTAGCTGAGGCTGGCTGCAAACCCGCAATCCTCCTATCTCAGCCTCCCAAGTACTGGGATTACAAGTGTGCGCCACCACACCTGGCTTCTGGGAAATCATTTTAGATCCTGAAGTCCTGAGATCCTACTTCTCCTCCAAGCAGACCGAGGGGGCATGAGTCTACCTTGGCGATTTGTGTGTGTGTGTGGGGGGGCGTCTTCACCCCAGTCTGAATAGGGAGACATCTGTCTTGCCCGGGAGGGGTCCATGTCATATCTATGCTGTGGTTCCAGGAGTTACATGGCCTTTCTGTGTAGAAGGGGCTTGTGGAAGTCCCAGATGCCTGCAGAACCCTGTGAGGAGGGGTTGAATTCAACCACACAACACTTGTGTGGTTGGTGGAGGCTGGGGTAGGGCTTTGCCAAGGATCCTGGCAAGTTACTAAAACAAGTACCTCGGGTCCAAATCAATCAGTTGTCAGGGATCATGGATAAAGTTACCACCTTTTATGAGATGTTGAGAGCTTTCTGACCCCCAGTCCTGGTCCTGAGAATCTGGGGCGGGCTCTGAAAATTTCAGCACCACGGACAGAGGCCACGCCAGCGCGCAGACCGTCTATGGTGAGCTAGCTGCTGCCCCTGATCCCGAGAGCTCCTGGGGTCATTTTACCCGGTCCCCTGCCTCTCTGGGTGGTATTCCTCATTCTCGCCTCACAAGACAAAGAATTCTGATTTTTTTTTTTACACGGTCTGGGATCTTATTCTAATTTTGCCACTTATTGTTTGGAAAAATTTGTGAAATGAGTTAATAATAGGGTTGTTTAAATGGATGAAATCCTGCTTGTAGAACAGTATTTGGCAAAGTAAGCCCTCAGCAAAGGTGTTTGCTGCTATTATTCTGGAGGCTGAGTCAGTAGCCATTAATAATAATAATAATAATAATAATAATAACAACAACAACAGCAACAAAGATAGTGACTCTGTTTATTGAGTCCCTACACTGTGAGAGGCTCTGATTTCAGTGCTAGGAATGCATTTTTTCACTGGTTAACCACAATAATCCTGTTACAGATGAGAATTGAAAGCACAGAGAGGTTAAGGAACTTGGCCAAGGTCACACAGCTGGTGAGTGGTAGAGCTGGGATTTGAACCTGGGTAGGTGCAGAACTCACACTCGCAGTGTCATGTCATGTAGCTTCAGTAGCTCAGCTACAAGCTAACTGGAAGCTGTTGTTGTTGTTGTTGTCAGTGTCAGCATCATTTACCTATCATTATTGTTATCATCACCATCATCATCATCATCATCATCATCATCATCATTTTGGTACTCAGGATTGAACCCAGGGGTGTTCTCCCTCTGAGCCACACCCACCATCCCTATTTTATTTTATTTTGAAACAGGGTTTCACTAAGTTGCTGAGGGTCTTGTTAAGTTGCTGAGGCTAACCTCACACCTGAGATCCTCCTTTCTCAGCCTCTAAGTACTAGGATTACAGGTGTATGCCCCCACACCCACCTTATATTAATTATTTCTCTTCTTTCTTCTAGTGTGTGTGTGTGTGTGTGTGTGTGTGTGTGTATGTGTATGTGTTTTACTGGGGATCGAACCCAGGGGAATTCTACCTCTGAGCTACACCCCCAGTCCTTTTTATTTTTCATTTGGAAACAGGGTCTCACTAGATTGCTGAGAGTCTCACTAAGTTGCTGAGGCTCGCCTCGAACCTGTGATCCTCCTATCTCAGCCTCCCAAGTACTGGAATGACAGATGTGTGCCACAATATCCAGACCACTGTTTTCAAGAAAACAGACTTTGACTGAGGGACAGACAGGCTAAAGAGGAAGATGGCACGAGGAGGGAAGGGGGCCCCCAATAGAAGGTGTGAGCCCCAGTGCTGGGTGCCATGGAAAGATATGAAGGCAGTCCCTGGTTTGGGGGAGCCCCAAGGTCAGTAGAGGAGGTGGGCAGGTGCACAACTAACCACAGCGCCGGGTAGAGGACACCACAGGTAAAACATCGAGGGCTACGGGGAGCCAGAGAGAAGAGCAATTTTCAGACAGGAGATGATTTCAGGAAGGTCTTCGTGGGGGCGGAGCCTCTGAACTGAGCAGGCAGGAGCGGGACAGTGTGCCGACCAAGAGGGGCTGAACACAAAGAATCCCAGGACCTCGGAGGCTGAGACAGGAGGGTCGCAGGTTCGAGGCCAGCCCCTGCAAATTAGCGAGACCCTGTTTCAAAATAAAAAATAAAAAGGGGCTAGGAGTATAGTTGGGAGGTAGAATGCCCCTGGGGTCAATCCTCAGTGCCAAAAACAAAAACAAAGAGATGCTGATGGCCAAATAGCCTGGACAATACTTGTCTCCTCCCTCCTCTCCCACATCACTTCCTCCTTGTCTTCTCTCCCTCCTCCTCTTTTCCTTCTTCCTCGGGCTCCCTCCTCCCTCTCTTTCTCTTTTCCTCCTCCTCTTCCTTTTCTTCCCCTCCACTCACAGCCCCCCCCACTGGAATTCTCTCAAGATCTTCAACCGACTCCATGTTCTGGAATCAGCCAGCGGCTCAGAACACCAGCCCCTGGTGAACCTCCCCCTCTGTTTTTTGTTTCAAACACCAGGGTAGGAGCAGAAAGAAAGTCAGGTGGAGATTGGGCAGATGGCATTACGGGGAAGTGCCGTGGTCTGGGGGGACCGAGCTGGAGCCCCTCCTCAGGAGAGGTAATTCCATGGCGAATCTGGCTTGTCAGCCCCGTCCCTGTGCCGGACTGGCCACGCACCTTCCACAAGCATGCTCTCTGCCTCTCTCTCCACCTCCATAAATGAGAGTAAATTGGGGTACTCTCCTCACAGGCTCGCCACGAGGGTTAAATGAAATAATCTACGTGAATGTGTTTAGCATCGTGCCTGGCACAAAGTAGCTGCTAAAAAAAGTTCACTCTCCATCTCCCCTAATTAATGAATCTCTATATTTAAAGTGGGGTCCCTGGCTTCTGAGCGAGAGCAAGGCATGATGGGGAGACACCGGCAGAAGAGACGGGAGGCGGGAGAGGACCGTGTTCCTGGCGGGGTGAAGGTGGGCAGCGGAAATCTAATTTCTCCGCCAAAGCTGCGGTTTGCCAGCCCTTTTAATTATTATTTTTTATTATGGATACAAATTAAAAATAAACTGTGTGTCTCAATCACAGCGGGGATTAAAATTGTTCCCTAATTGTTATCTTTGAATCAATCTAGCATCCATTAGCTCTGCTTCCCGAGGTATAATTGAGGTGTGTGTGTGTGTGTGTGTGTGTGTGTGTGTGTGTGTATGCATGCATTTGCACACACTTGGCTTGTGGGAAAGACACCTACCTCCCTGCAGTGCACCCCCCAGTTGTCTCTTCCAAATTTGAGTTTCCTTTCTCTTTTTTCTTTGCTGAAGAACTTGAGGGCCGGTGGAGTTGGGGGGACTTGATCAATAAATTCCCATCTCCATCTCGCTTTTCCTAAACTATTTTTTTCCCTCAAAAACTCAATGCACCAAACTGGGTGTGGTGGCACACGCCTGTAATCCCAGTACTTGGGAGGCTGAGACAGGAGGATAGCGGGTTCGAAACCAGCCTCAACAACTTAGTGAGACCCTCAGCAACCTAGCAAGACCCTGTTTCAAAATAAACAATAAAAAGGGTTGGGGGTGTAGCTTGGAGGTAGGATGCTCCTGGGTTCAATCCCCAGTAAACACACACACACACACACACACACACACACACACACACACGTGCCCAAAAGAGACCAGAATGGTTACATTGTGATTTCAGTGAGAAGCTTAGCTGAGATACTAGGACCAGAAAGATCAGAAAAGGCAGCTTTTGCAAGCACCAAGCTTGGGGAGAGAATGTGGTGTTTCCTCATGCTTTTCATTTTATTTTATTTTTGTGGTACTGGAGATTGAACCCAGGGTCATTCTACCTCCAAGCTACACCCCCAGCCCAATTTTTCTTTTTTATTTTGAAACAGGGTCTTGCTAGGTTGATGAGAGTCTCACTACTTGCTGAGGCTGTCCTTGAACCTGCGATCCTTCTGTCTCGGCCTCCCAAATACTAGGATTACAAGCCTGTGCCACCACGCCTGGCCTTTATTTTATTAAAATTTTTTTTTTGTGGAAGTGGAGATTGAACCCAGGGAGCTACACCCTCAACCCTATTTTATTCTTTATTTTGAATCAGGGTCTCACTAAATTGCCGAAGGTCTCACTAAGTTGCTGAGGCTGGCCTCGAACCTGTGATCCTCCTGTCTCAGCCTCCCAAGTACTGGGATGACAGGTGTGCACCACCACACCAGGCTGCCTGCATATTTTTTGCATGCTCGTGACGTGTGCTGTCTGTAAGAAGTTGTGGGATGAGCCAGCCCTCTTCCCCCCAGGAGTTTAGGATCTAGTGGGAGAGACAGATTTAACAAAACATTCACATAGGTGTAAAATGACCAACTGTGATAAGCTGTGGGAGGGGAAAGCGCAGAGAGTTAAAAGAGATTGAACAAGGGGATAGGTCATCCTGGTGATGGGTGGGAGCACATGTGTGTTCTGGAAGGCCAGGGCGGCTCAGCAGGATGTGCAGAAGAGTTAACCTGGTGACTAGTGAGAGTTAACCTGGTGACTAGTGGGGGCAGAGACCACCGCACTGTCTGCAAGTGACTCCAGGCAGGAAGGACCAAGGCCCCTCTGCAAACAGGAAAGCTCGCGTGCATGAGTCAGAGGCAGAAAACAGATACGTGGCTGATCACAGGAAGGGAAGCGGATGCCAGGCTGATGCACGGGGCCTGTGACCAGTGCGGGGTGACAACGGGGAGCCCCCAAATCCTGATGCCAAGGGATGCCTTGATTTGGCTGGTGCATAAAAGATTCACCGGAGCTGGGCATGGTGGTGCACACTTGTGATCCCAGTACTTGGGAGGCTGAGACCAGAGGATCCGGGTTCACGGCCAGCCGCAGCTACTTAGTGAGGCCCTCTGCAACTTAGTGAGACCCGGTTTCAAAATAAAGAATAAAAAATAGGGCCGGGGGTGTAGCTTGGAGGTAGAATGCCCCTGGGTTCAATCCCCGGTACTGAAAAAAAAAAAAGAAAGAAAAGGAAAAAAAAAAAGTGTGTGCAACTTAACCACGAGTGTGCTAACGAAGGCACCGTCCTGCCTTCCTGTGCTGGACATCTAGTGAGATGGAAAGGTAGGACAGAGGACTTTGAAAAAAATCCCTGAAGACTTTGGGAGACTGAGACCGGAGGATCACAGGTTCGAGGCCAGCCTCAGCCAATTCATGAGACCCTCAGCAACTTAACAAGACCTTGTTTAAAACAAACAAACAAACAAACAAACAAATGAATAAATAAATTAATAAAACCTAAAAAGGGCTGGGGGGTGTAGCTCAGAGGTAGAACACCCCTGGATTTAACCTCTAGTACCCAAAACAAAACAAACAACACCCACCACACCATCTTGTTAGTAGGGACCGCATTGTTTCAACACAAAAGGATGGGAAGCGTAAGGACACAGAGGCTCCCAGTTGAACCCTGTCAACAGCACGACACACGCGGGCTCACCCTCTGGGGATGCGGAAGCCACTGGTTTTGCTCTGGAACATTCCTTTCAAAGATGCTGAGATTTCCAGAGATGCGCTGGGGGGTGGGGACGCAGCTCAGTGGCCGAGCACTGTCGAGCGAGCAGGTGTGGCGAGGTCCTGGGTTCCATCCCAGCACCCAGGGGTGGGGGAGATGTGAAGGCAGGTGACCTGTGTGGATGGGTAGGTAAAGGAGCAGGGGTACCCGGTGCCGGCTCCACCTCTGTGCCGCCGCTCCCTCCTGGGCTTTCTGTACCCAAGGTCTCCTCCAGCCAGGCCGCCTCCTCCAGCCAGGCCGCCTTCCTCCTCTCCGTCTCTGCTTGTTCTGGTCTCTGTTTCTAGGTCTCACTTCTGGGGTGACGGCTCCTGAGGCGCCTGCAAAGCATGGCCGGCCAAGCTTGCTCACATCTCCATGAGTGCCTCGGTGTGTCTAGATTCCCCTCGCTCGCGAGATGGCCGGCCATAGGAGAGATGCCAGGGTGGCTTTGCTCACTGTGGTGTCCCCGGAGCCTACGACAGTGCCAGGCAACAGTGCACTCATCCGATGTTTGTTGAATGAATAAATAAATGATGGAAAGAAACCCGTGTGACCTCCAACCACCTACTCCCACCATGGTGGGAAGAAACCCGGCTTCCATTTCCCTGCCGTTTCCCAATTTGACTTCCCCACCTCCCTCCCTCCCACCCTCCCTCTCTTCCTTCCTTCCTTCCTTCCTTCCTTCCTTCCTTCTTCCCTTCCTTCCTTCCTTCCTTCCTTCTTCCCTTCCTTCCTTCCTTCCTTCCTTCCTTCCTTCCTTCTTCCCTTCCTTCCTTCCTTCCT
>PVJS01055275.1:0-12697 GCA_004027185.1 Glis glis
TGTTTCAAAATAAAAAATAAAATAGGGCTGGGGTGTAGCTCGGAGGTAGAATGCCCCTGAGTTCGATCCTCAGTACCACAAAAAAAAAAAAAAAAGGAGGGAACAAGAAGGCTTTTCCTGCTCTCAAGGACCTTACTGTACCTTCAGCTGAGGAAGACCATGTAGAAAAATATAATTATAGCCGGGCGTGGTGACACACACTTGTAATCCCAGTACTTGGGAGGCTGAGACAAGAGGATTGCAGGTTCACGGCCAGCCTCAGCTACTTAGTGAGGCCATCTGCAACTTAGTGAGACCCTGTTTCAAAATAAAGAATAAAAAATAGGGCTAGGGATGTAGCTCAGAGGTAGAATCCACACACACAAAAAAAGAAAGAAAGATATAATTATGGAACATGATAAGTTCCCTGGCAGAAATAGACAAGATAAAGCTTGTTCCACTCTAGCAAAACTACTGTTATTATCCCACTTATCAACAAGTGGATAAACAGATATTCAGACAAAGTCACGTGTGCAAAGTCTACATAGTGAGCATAGACTTTGAACAAGACACAAGTCCTTGTCTGCCCCTGAGCCCATGCTCTCTCTCCTGTGCCCTGCACTGCCACTCAACAAGCAGGTCAAAGTCTGGAGCTCAGACTGGACATTCAGATTGGAGGTTATGTTCACTTTCTATTACTATAACAAAACACCTGAGATAATCAACTTAAAAGAAGGAAGGAAGCCGGGTGTGGTGGCGCACGCTTGTAATCCCAGTACTTGGGAGGCTGAGACAAGAGGATCGCAGGTTCAAGGACAACCTCAGCAATTTAGTGAGGCTCTCAGCAACCTAGTGAGACCCTGTTTCAGAATAAAAATAAAATAGGTCTGGGGGTGTAGCTCGGAGGTAGAATGCCTCTGGGTTCAATTCCCAGTACCATAAAAAAAAAAAGGAAGGCTAAGCCAGGCATGGTAGCACACGCTTGTAATCCCAGAATTTGGGAAGCTGAGACAGAAGGATCGCAGGTTCAAGGTCAGCCTCAACAAGTAGTGAGACTCTCATCAACCTAGTGAGACCTTGTTTCAAAATAAAAAGAAAATAGGACTGGGAGTGTAGCTTGGAGGTAGAATGCCCCTGAGTTGGCCAGGCGTGGTGGTGCACGCTTGTAATCCCAGTACTTGGGAGGCTGAGACAGGAGGATCCGGGTTCACAGCCAGCCTCAGCTACTTAGTGAGGCCCTCCTCAACTTTGTAAGACCCTGTTTCAAAATAAAGAATAAAAAATAGGGCTGGGTGTGTAGCTCGGAGGTAGAATGCCTGTGAGTTCAATCCCTAGTACAACAAAAAAGAATGCCCCGAGTTCAGTACCCCCCCCAAAAAAAAGAAGCAGAGGAAAGGCTTCATTTGGCTCACAGTTGGGAGGTTTTAGTCTATGGTCAGTTGGCCCTTTTGCTTTTGTGCCTGCAGTTAGGCAGCGCTTCATGGCTGGGAGCACACAACACAGCAAAACCATTTGCCTTGTGGCTGGAATGTGAAAGAGAGAGTAAGAGGAAGGGCCTGGGTCCCTCTTTCCCTCCAAGGACACACCCCCAATGACCTGAAGACCTCCCACTAGGCCCCACCTCTTGAAGTTCCCACCACCTCCCAGTAGTATGTGGGCTTTGGGGGGACACTTATCCAAACCATAGCAGAGGTCATCTGTCTAGAGGAGACGTGAAGGGAGGTGGAAAGTTCTCCTAGGGATGCCACAAAAAGGAAATTGACAGCAGGTGACACACACTGAATATCTAGTATTCTCCAGACACCATAGGTAGCACTTTACATGCTGCAACTTAGTTATCCCATATAGCAGCCCGCATGAAGGAGGGACTCAGCCACTCCTCTTTAGAGTCCAGGAAACTGAGGCTTAGGAAGAGGTAAGCAAGTAAGCCAGCGAAGCAGTGGAGGTCACACGCCTCACAGGGAGCCTAATCTCTTAACGTGCACTAAGAGGAAGAAGGCTGAATCAGAAGCCTGGTTGAGAAATAGTGAAATCAATGAAAGAGAATACAATGACTCTGGGATGTTGGAGAAATAGAAGGGAAAAAAAGCCCAAGAGAGACTATTACAAAAGGAACCATGGACAGTGTCAGGGTCCATGGAGAAATCCTGCAGGGAAACCTCAGGGTCATAGGGTTTGGCCAACATGAGGTGGGAAAGGACCTTTGGTGAGCTCTCCTGGGAGGTACAAACCTGCTTTTCTACAGGCTCACTACCCAAGCATCTCCTTGCTACCCTGACCTACCGCCTGGAATCCTGTTCTGATTCCTCCTGCTCAACCTGTCTGCTTGGCAAAGAAGCCCTGAACTGGGTTCCCCACTCCCAAACCACCTCTGTCCCAATCTCAATCTCGTCAACCCTCCTGGCCCAACCCAGCCCCTGCAGAGCCAACTCTAACCAGTCACCGAGCCTCCTACAGGCACCTGCCTGTGCAGCCTGGCACAGGATGACCACAGCTCCTCACCAGGGGCAGGTGCTGCACTGGGAGGCAGGTGGGAGGTGGGAGAGAAGGAAAGGTGAGAGGTTCCAGCAGGAGTGAGTTGGCCAAACATTCAACATTTTCTGGCCTAATGGGACCCACCCCAAGCAATTGAAAGTAGTAGCTCTCTAGCTGTGCATAGTGGTACACACCTGTAATCCCAGTACTTGGGAGGGTGAAACGGGAGGATCACAGGTTTGCGGCCAGCCTCGGAAAATTAGTAAGACTCTGTTTCAAAATAAAAAATAAAATAGGGCTGAGGGTGTAGCTCAGAGGTAGAATGCACCTGGGTTCAATCCTCAATACCACACACACACACACACACACACACACACACAAAGGAGTAGCTCTGAAGACCGCATGCTTTTTTCTCCTCCACCCAAATATTCTAGAACATTCTGGAACAGAATGGACATCTTCCCAACAGGAGGATCCTAGGGAGGTTTCCTCTTCTTGGCCTTTGGAGTAGGACCACCTAGATAGTAAGTGGCAAACAACCCAATGCAGTTGTCCTGTCAAGAGAGCCAGGCTCAGGAGAGCACTCAGGTTAACACAGGCCTATGAGCTCTTGTTGCTGAAGGCCCCAGGGCTGTGCCCATCCCTCCCTTCCTGAGGTCCAAGGGCTCCGCTCTTTCTCGGTGTGTTAGCTTTCCATCACTATAATGAAATATCTGAGGCAATTAACTTATAAAGAGAAAAGGTTTATTAGGGCTCATGGTTCTGGAGGAATCCGACATCAGGTGGCCCCACTGCTTTGGACCCCTGACAAGGGTGGCACATCATGGCAGGAGCGTGTGGTAGAGCAGAACCATTTACATCGTGAACCAGGACACAACGGGAGGAAGAGACTGGGATCTTATGACCCCCTTCAAGGGCATGCCACAATGACCTAAGGACCTCCCTGCGGCCCCACCTCCTCGGGGTTCCACCCCTCCCAACAGCACCACCCCGGGACCACGCCTTCATCACACTGTCTTTGGAGGACACTTAACAGCCAAACCATAGCACTGGGATTCCACAAGTGTCCTCTCTCTCTCCCCCCATCTTCTCTCTTGCTCTCTCTCTAGTTTGGGTTAGTATGAGTGGATTTCTGTTCCTGGCCTCCAAAGCTTTCTCGGCTACAATGGGGTTCTGAAAGAATGAGGGCACTGGGTAAGGATCAACCGTTTCGGTTTTTGGAACTAACACAGTTAAGTGTATTAATGCCCAAATCAGAGTGGAGGTGCTTCTCGAGTTTCTACATGTGAGTTTGTCCCATTCTGCTCAACAGACAATTCTTGAGCAGCTCCGATGTGCCCGGCACTGTGCTCGGTGCTAGAGAGGCACAGACATATAAACACAGCTGCTCTTGTGGCGCTTACAGTCTCGGGGGAGTTACAGGCACAGAAATACTACAGCATTAAGCCGGGCATGGTGGTGCACGCCTGTAATCCCAGGTACTTGAGAGGCTGAGACAGGAGGAACCCAGGTTCAAGGACAGTCTCAGCAAGTAGTAAGATTCTCATCAACCTAGCGAGACTCTGTTTCCAAATAAAAATAAAATAGGGCTGGGGGTGTAGCTTGGAGGTAGAATACCCCTGGGTTCAATCCCCAGTGACACAAAAGAGAAAGAGAGAGAGAGAGAGAGAGAGAGAAATACTACAGCATGTATGGCATAATAAAAGCAGAGATGGAAGCATGTACTAAGTCGGTGGCAAAGGAGGAAGGGAGAGTCGTGGGGAGCAACAAGGGAGACTCTGAACCACAGTAATGCTGTGGGGACCTGGAGGGGTTTAGCAGTGGTGCTGAAATGCGGGGAGGGAGCTCTCCCAGACTTCAGGACAGACAGGTGGGCTTGCTGAGGAATGGTGCTGGGACCACCTGGAAGAAGCAACAAGGAGTGAAAAAAAGAGTCAACTCCTATTTTTTCCAGGGAGCCTGGGAAATGGGCAATTGGCCTCCAACAACAATAGACAAAGATAATAATATCGAAGGTGTTTGGAGAAAAGTCTTAAGGCCGAGAAGGTTAGGTGCCCTCTTGACAATGGACTATGACTAGGGTGTAGGGGAGGCCTTTACTCCAAACCAATAGAGAGTGTTCATTTAATAGATATTTCTTTTTTAAATAGATATTTGTTTTTAAAAAATAGATCTTTCTTTCTTTCTTTCTTTCTTTTTTGTGGCATTGAGGATTGAACCCAGGGGCATTCTACCTCAGAACTATACCCCCAAGCCCTATTTTATTTTTATTTGGAAACAGGGTCTCACTAGGTTTATGAGTGTCTCACTACTTGCTGAGACTGTCCTCAAACCTGAAATCCTCCTGTCTTAGCCTATTACTTTCTTTTTTAAAAGATATTTCTTTCTTGGTACTGGGGACTGAACCCTGGGGCATTCTATCCCCATGCTATACCCTAAGCCCGATTTTATCTTTTGTGTGTGTGTGTGTGGTACTGGGGATTGAACCCAGGGGCATTCTACCTCTGAGTTACATCCTCAACCCTATTTTTTATCTTTTATTTTGAAGCAGGGTCTCAGTAAATTGTGAAGGGCCTCACTAAGTAGCTGGGGCTAGCCATGAACCTGCGATCCTCCTGTCTCAGCCTCCCAAGTACTGAGATTACAAGCATGCGCCACTACGCCTGGCTTATTTCTTATTTTGAAACTGAGTCTCACTACATCACTGAAACTGGTCTCAAACCTGCAATCCTCCTGTCTCAGCATCCCAAGTACTAGGAGTACATGCATGGGTCACCACACTGGGCTAATAGATGTTTCTTGAAGGCAAACTGCATTGTAGGCACATGGTCCCTGCCTTGCAGAGCAGACTAGTGAAGACAGACATTAATCAAATAATTATATAAATAAACATAAAAAGTGTTAGTGCATGAAGGAGAAGGTACAATATGCTATATGTAGAAATGGGGTCTGAGAGGACTCCCTGAAGAGGGTGCAACTGAGTTAAGATCCAAAGGATGAGAAGGCAAGAACTGGGGACACAGGGAGGGAAGGAGGAGACTGTAATTTAATTGTATCATGGATTTGGGACTCATTCAGATACACTGACAAACCACAGGGAGGAGAGACAAGGACAGCAAGAGACAGTGTCCACGCTTCAAGGGCTTCCGGAGAAAGATTCTGAAAAGAGTAGCCCGCCTGTGACCACCTTCTCTTCTCCTAATCACTATTTTATGGAACTCACTGAAATTCATCTCCATGCCAGTGAACAAACTTCCCTCCTTTATGCACTCATTCCTTCATTCATCCCTTCATTCATTTGTTCATCCATCCATCCATCCATCCATCCATCCATCCATCCATCTATCCACACATCCCACAGACACTTACCCAGGGCCCACAGTGAGCCAGGTACTGTGCAAGGGCCCAGTGGCCCCAAGACTTAATAAATTGATAAAAATTCTACTCCTGGCATTTTCTTACTGTTGTTTTGACCCCCTTCTTGGATATAAGAGAAAAAAAAAGATTTTAAAAGTGACTGTGCTAATCCAATTATAGGACCAATAAAACTCTAAAGGAAATCAGGGCCTCTGGCCACACTGACCTCTCTATCCACAATTGCTGAGGAACGTGCAAAGGAGGAGGAAGGAAGATAAGACGTCGAGTGGGCCAGAGCACCGCTGAGCTTACTCCGCTCAGAGTTCAGCCATCCCCTTTGAGTAAAACAGACTCTGTATTTAACACATAAGGAAATGTGTAAGAAAATGTGCCACACACAGATTTCTATGATTTTTTAACTAGAGTCCATTCCTTTACAATAAGGACTGTTTTCACAGAAAACAGTAGGAGAGTCGTCACTTGGATGAGGAGGAGGGTACCAAGCCTGTGGCCCTCAGGAATCCCAGACACCTTCCTGCAATGACCGTAGATGTGGGATGGGTGGTGTCCACCGTCGTGCTGGGCATCTGGTCCCAGGGACTGTCCTTCCTTCTTTCTGGCCTCTCTGGTCTTGCCCTCCAGGACTTCTTGACTTGGCTGCTGCTGTCATCTAGATTCACAGAGCGCCCACCTCCAGGGAAACCTAGGAATTCCTCAGAGGAGGGGTTTCAGATGCTCCAAGAGAAAACTGGTTTATGCTTTCAATTCACATGTTAGCAAACCAAGTTATAGCATCATTCCAAAATGTTAATAGTAATCCTGCCCCCCGATTTTGTGGTACTGGGGATTGAACCCAGGGGCATTCTACCACTGAGCTATATATACCCCTAGCCCTTTTTATTCTTTTATTTTGAAACAGGGTCTCAACTAAATTTCCATGCCCTGGCCTCAAACCTGCAATCCTTCTGTCTCAGTCTCACTAGGATTACAGATGTGCACCACTGTACCCAACTCTCATGAATTCCTTTTAACAGGTAGGATTACTATGTATAGCATTTTTTCATTTTGCACTATGCAGTTTAAATATTTCCTTTAATAACCATGGATTACATTGGTAGGGAGAAAATACAAACATTCCTTTGGGACTGCTTAAAATGAGGGTTGTCAGCCAGGCATGGTGGTGCATACCTGCAATCCCAGTACTTGGGAGGCTGAGAAAGAAAGATCACAGGTTCGACTCACATCAACCTAGCAAGACCCTGTTTCAAAATTAAAAAACTAAACTAGGGCTGGGGGGTGTAGCTTGGAGGTAGAGCCCCTGAGTTCAATCCCCAGTACCACACACACACAAAAAAGGTTGCAGGGTAGCCTATAAAAGGACTGTTCTCCACCTTAACAAGCCCTTTCCTTCCTGCCTCTTGCTGCATCCCTTGTCCAGCGTTCTGAGGCGCTCCCTGCTTCTGCTCCCCTCCTCCACTTGCTGTCTGGCCCCAGCACTGCCCTCAAGGCTGTCAGCCCATCTTCAGAGGCAGAGGGAAGCCAGGGGTGTGGCTTTCTTGCTGCCTCAGAGCAAAGAGCCCAAGAGAGAAGCTGGTGCTGATAAACAGAGGCCATTCTATCTAAGCATGTGAGCTAAGCCATATTAAAATAAATAAAAGCATATTCACATTCATCACACATCTCATAGATGTGGTACCCATGGGATTTCAAAGAACCCTTCACAGGCTTGTCTCCCAAACCCACACAACAGCCTGCGAGGTAGGTCAGCCTCAGTTCTGTCTATGAGCTGGGAATGTGCAGAATTTGGCACAGGGAATGCGGAGTCCACAGTGAGGTCTCCAGTCTCTTCTTCCCTTTTAGATGCTTGACCCGAAGCGCTGAGGGGCAGAAGCTCCAGGGTGATCGGCAACAGAACCGACAGGTCGGAACAAACGAGGCCCCAGGATGCAGCCAGACAAAGCACTGGGCTGCTGGAAGCCTGGCTATTTCTGACTTGCCCTAGTTAGGGGCTCCCTTCCCAGCATTGTTTCATAATCACTAGGTCGTTTGACGTTCTGCAAAGTGACATCTGTAGGATGCTGCTGAAAATAACCTTGGTTTTTCCATACTTTTTGAGCCTTGAGGAAAAGGTCAGGTGAAGCTTTCAAAGAGCCTGCAGATGCAGCTCTCTTGACATTGCTGCTGCCCGCGGGTCCTCGCAGCAGTTACAGCCGCAGCTTGGGGCAGAGAATAGGCTGGAAGTCTGTTTCAACATTTTCCATCAGGACTAGATCATACCGACACAACTGGGGCCTGGGAAACAGCACAACATATCCTTGTCAATAAAATAAGAGAAATGCCACATTCTTGCCAGGGAAATTGCAATTTTATAGATAAAATGATGTAGCAGCTGGGTGTGGTGGAGCACACCTGTGATCCCAGCAACTCAGGAGGTTGAGGCAGGAGGATCACAAGTTCAAGGCCAGTCTGGGCAACTTATGGAGACCCTCTCTCAAAATAAAAAATAAAAAAGGGCTGGGGATATAGCTCATTGGTAGAGTAGGGTTCAATTCCCATTACAGAAAACAAACAAACAAAAAACCCTGCCAAGTGTGGTGGTGCACACCTGTAATCCCAGCACTTGGGAGGCTGAGACAGGAGTATTGCAGGTTTGAGGTCAGCCTCAGCAACTTAGCGAGACCTTGTTTCAACATTTAAAAAAGGTCAGGAGTGGTGGCGCAACACTTGTAATTCCAGTACTTGGGAGGCTGAGATGGGGGATTGCAGGTTCAAGGACAGCCTTGGCAAGTAGTGTGACTCTCATCAACCTAGTGAGATCCTGTTTCGAAATAAAAATAAAATAGGGCTGGTGGGTGTAGCTCAAATGACTCTGGGTTCAATCCCCAGTACCACCAAAAAAATTTTTTTTAATTACAAAAGGACTGGGGTTGTAGCTCAGAGGTAGAGTACCCCTAAGTTCAAACCCCAGTACAGAAAACAAAAAACAAAAACCATTATGTAGGCTGGGCATGGTGGTTTACACCTTTAATTCCAGTACTTGGGAGGCTAAGATAGGATTATCACAGGTTTGAGGACAGCCTCAGAAAGTAGTGAGACTTTTAGCAACCTAGTGAGGCCCTGTTTCAAAAAAAAGTAAGCCAGGTATGGTGGCACACACCTGTAATCCCAGTACTTGGGAGGTTGAGATGGGACGACCATGAGTTCAAGGACAGCCTCAGCAAGTAGTGAGACTCTCATCAACCTAGCAAGACCCTGTTTCAAAATAAACATAAAATAGGGCTGGGGTATAAGCTTGGAGGTAGAATGCCCCCAGGTTCAATCCCTAGTAAGACAGAAGGAAGGAAGGAAGGGAGGGAGGGAGGGAGGGAGGGAGGGAGCTGGGTGTGGTAGTGCACACTTGTAATCCCAGTACTTGGGAGGCTAAGATAGGAGGATCGCAGGTTCACAGCCAGCCTCCACAACTTAGTGAGAACCTGTTTCAATATAAAGAATAAAAAATAGGGCTGGGGGTGTAGCTCAAAGGTAGAATGCCCCTGGGTTCAATCCCCAGTTCTCAAAAAAATAAGAGAGAGAGAGAGAAGAGAGAAGAGAGAAGGAAAGAAGAAAGAAAGAAAGAAAGAAAGAGAAAGAAAGAAAGAAAGAAAGAAAGAAAGAAAGAAAGAAAGAAAAGGTGTAAATTTTATTTGCCATACAATTTCAACTAGGTTTAAAAGCAATAATAGATTGGAAAGAAATAACCAAAAATATTAGCAGTGATTATCTCTGAATAATGACATTATGAGTGATATTTTTCTGCTTCCTAACACTTTCTGTACTTTCCAGATTTTATAAAGTGAACATATATTCCTTTGAAAACTAGAAAAGAAATGACGAAAAAGTCCCACAATTTTAAGATGTAATGACTATCCTCTTGGGGGGGGGACTCATATCATTAAATATTTTAAGGTATCCTAAACCTTCAAGAAAAAGAAATTCATAAACATAAAGTAACTTCTCACATCATTTTCTCTCTCTGTCTCTATCTCCCTCTTTCTTCATGCATATACATTAGCTTTTTTTCTGAACCAATTGGAAATGGATTGTTTACCTATTTAGTTCTTTTTTTTTTTTTTTTGCAGTACCAGGGATTGAACCCAGGGGCTTTCTATCTCCGAGCTATATCCCCAGCCCTATTTTTTATACTTTATTTTGAAACCATGTCTCACAAAGTTGCGGAGGCCTCACTAAGTAGCTGAGGCTGGCCGTGAACCCCGATCCTCCGGTCTCCGCCTCCCAAGTACTGGGATTACAAGCATGCGCCACCACGCCCGGCTTATTTAGTTCTTAATACTAGTGCATTTCCTAAGAATGAGGACATTCTCAGTGCAGTTATCAAATTTAACAAATTTAACATTAATATTTTTTTTTTTTTGGCAGTACTGGGGATTGAACCCAGGGGCGTTTTACCTCCGAGCTACACCCCGGCCCTATTTTTTATACTTTATTTTGAAACCAGGTCTCATGAAGTTGCAGAGGGCCTCGCTAAGTAGCTGAGGCTGGCCGCGAACCCGGATCCTCCGGTCTCCGCCTCGCAAGTACTGGGATTACAAGCGTGCGCCACCATGCCTGGCTAACACTAATATAATACTATCATATTGTCAATAGGAGAAAATCCAATTTTCTTTAACCTTGTTTTACATTAGGCTCTGCTTTATCAGTTTGTCAACTGATAGAAAGCTTTCTTTTCTACCACAAATTATCAACTTGCAAACAGCATAGGTGGCTAAGGAGGAATTATGTAACTTTAAGCTTATAACACCATTATTTTCTTGTATTACTGGACAACTTATTTTGTTTTGTTTTTTAGTACTAGGGATTGAACTCAGAGGCATTCTAACTCCAAGCTATGCTCCCAGCCCTTTTTATTTTATATTTTGAAACAGGGTCTCCTTAAGTTGCTGAGGGTCTCAACAAGTTGCTGAGACTGGCCTCAAATCTGCGATCATCCCGTCTCAGCCCCTCACTGTTCTCACTGTGAATGGAGGAGTCCCCTTAAAACATGAGACCAAGCAGACTGGACGGAATCCAACAACATCTTTGGAAAGGGGGGGATTGTCAAACCCTGTCCACAACGTACCTGTCAGGATGGGCAAGGGACCTCAACTTCATGCGGAGGATCCTGAGCTTGTACCTGGGGCCTATTACAGATCCTGTCGAGAACACCAAGGAAACCGCTGCCACTTGATCCAGATCTTGATTAAATCTTGCAAGCAGACTCACTTGGTGGTATTTCTGAAATGTGGCCGGTTCACTGGAAGGGAGAAAGGACATTTAAGAATGGATATAAACCGGGCACAGTGGCACATGCCTGTAATCCCAGCACTTGGGAGGCTGAGACAGGAGGATTGCAGGTTCAAGGACAGCCTCAGCAATGTAGCGAGACTTTCAGCAACATATTGAGACCCTGTTTCAAAACAAAAATTAAAATCAGGCTGGGCTATAACTTAGAGATAGAATACCCAATCCCCAGTACCACAAAAAAGAAAAAAAGAAAAAAAAGAATGGCTATAGTGAGCCAAGCGTGGTGGTGCACACCTGTAATCCCAGCACTTGGGAGGCTGAGACAGGAGGATCACAGGTTCAAGACCAGCCTCAGCAACTTAGTGGGATTCTCAGCAACCTAGCAAGACCCTGTTTCAAAATAAATATATATATATATATTTTAAAAAGGGCTGGGGGTGTAGCTCAGAGGTAGAGTGCCCCTGAGTTCAGTTCCCAGTACACCCCCCCAAAAAAAACAAAGAATGGAAATAGATTGCTAATGAAAGAAAGCAGCTTTGCAGCCTACAAATCACTGGTGAACTGGTGATCACTTGCCCAATCGCCTGCATTAGCTGACATTCATGGGCAAAGTCCGCTGATTCTAACCGACTACCTAAGTGAAGCTACTGAACCCGAAATGACATTAGAGAAGTACGCAGCTTATGACTGCCCGCTATGCACCAGATGCTGTCCTCATCTCCTGACACATCTCTTCAATCCCCTGAAATGTTCTGCAAGGGGGGTATTATAGACAGGGCAACAGCTGCTTGCAGAGCCTGAGTTTCCCATGTGATGGGGCTTACAAGAGGCAGTGCAAGGATTCAAAACCAGTTCTGAGTTCAAAGTAATGGTCTTTCAGTCCAGCATGGTGATGAACACCTGTAATTCCAATACTTGGGAGTCTGAGACAGGAGGATCGCAGGTTGGAGGATAGTCTCAGCAAGTAGTAAGACTCTCATCAACCTAGTGAGACCTGTTTCCGAATAGAAATAAAATAGGGCTGGGGATGTAGTTCAGAAGTTGAATGCCCCTGGGTTCAATCCCTAGTGCCACACACACAAAAAAAGTTATGGTCTTTCCATTCAACTGCATTGCTAGAGGCATACGTATATTTCTAGCCAAACTGGATACTAATGGAGAAGGTGTTTTTGTTTGTTTGCTTGCTTGCTTGCTTGTTTGCTTGCTTGCTTGCTTGCTTTTTCTTTTCGAGGTACTGAGGATTGAACCAGGGGTATTGTACCTCCGAGCCACACCACCAGACCTATTTTATTTTTTATTTTTAAACAGGGTTTCGCTAAATTGCTGAGGTTCTCACTAAGTTGCTGAGGGTCTCGCTAATTTGCTGTGTCTCGCTAAGTTGCTGAGGCTATCCTCAAACCTGCAATCCTCCTGTCTCAGCCTTGCAAGTACTAAGATTATAGGGGTATGCCACCGTGCCTGACTCTGTTTTTTTTTTTTGTATTTGTTTGTTTGTTTTTGCCATCCTGGGGATTGATCCCAGGGGCATTCTACCTCCAAGTTACACCCCCAGACCTATTTTTTATTCTTTATTTTGAAACAGGGTCTCACTAAGTTGCAGAGGGCC
>PVJS01055276.1:0-12699 GCA_004027185.1 Glis glis
CTTCAGACAGGAGGAGCAGGTTGGAGGGAACACTTGCCAGGCTACATTTCCATTTCTTGCCTGCTCCTTGGGGAAGAGAAGACCTTAGGAGTGAGAGCCTGCCAGCGCCTTCCCCAGCGTTGTCTCTGATCACTCAGTGAGGCAGCGGGAACGGGGTGGGAGGACTGGGGAGAGCAGAAGGCCCCTTTATCCTTTGGCCTCTTATCTAGTTTTTACTCTGTGTGTGTGTGTGTGTGTGTGTGTGTGTGTGTATGTGCTACTGGGAATTGAACCCAGAGGTATTCTACTTCTGAGCTACACCCCCAGCCCTTTTTATTTATATATATATATTTTTGAGATAGGGTCTTGCTAGGCTGCTGAGGGGCTTATTAACATGTTGCTGAGGCTGTCCTCTAACCTGCGATCCTCCTGTCTCAGCCTCCCAAGTACTGAGATTACAGGCGTGCACCACCACACCAGGCTGACCTCTCATCTAGTTTTACTAGGAAGGGTGTGTTTTGGGCTTATTGGCACAGCTCTCCAGCCACTACCAAAGTGGGCACTTTGATTCCCATTGGGCAGTGGGCCTTATGTCATTTTCTGTACTGGTCTGAACTGGAGGGTTGGAAGGATGTCTCGGGTGTCTTCATCCCTAAGACACTTCAGTTTTCCTAATTGAATCTTCTCAGGAAACTTCCCTTCCAATTTCTTCCTGAACTCCATAATCTTCTCTGTTATTTCTGCAAGAATTTTTATAGTATTTCAAGTTATAGCTTGAGAAAGACTCTTAGTAGAACTTCCCATCTAGTTTGGGAGATGTTTTGGTGGAGTGAGCCCTGTGTCCTTATACTTGGGGAGGGGGGTAAACTCAAGAGAGTGGGCAGGTGGCCACTTTCTTTTTTTTTTTTTTTTTGCGGTACCGGGGATTGAACCCAGGGGCGTTCTACCTCCGCGCTACACCTCTGGCCTTATTTTTTATCCTTTATTTCGAAACCGGGTCTCACGAAGTTGCGGAGGGCCTCACTAAGTAGGTGAGACTGGCCGCGAACCCAGATCCTCCGGTCTCTGCTTCCCAAGTACTGGGATTACAAGCGTGCGCCACCATGCTTGGCCAGGTGGCCACTTCCTACACTAGGAGAAAGCAAAGGAGGGAAGGAGACTATTTTATGTCTCCAGCTCTGAACACATCTTCCAGATTCTCTTGGGCCAGGGCCGTGCCAGCCCTGCACTGTAGTAGGTCGGTTGCACCGTTGGTCTCCTTTTTATGCTCTGAGCACCTTTTTATGTATCCTGGGGAAAGGACATTAGAGCTCAGAGACGGCTCCCTTCCTGCCATCCTGCCAGCCCTTGAATGAGCACTTTCATTTTCCCACGATCTTTTTTACCCAGCGAGTGCCACGCACCTTCAAGTGAAAGCCCTTGTCATTAGGACCTGATGACATCGGGTTCGCAGGGAGATTGGCATATATTGGGAAGACAGGTCTAGCACACAGACGTTAGTCAGGTGGGTAGAGGTGGTTCACCTTGAGGGTGGAGAGCAGACAAGAAGGTAGAGGCTGGGAATCTGGGAGCATTTTGCACAGTCCAAAAATATTCTAGGGAGGGAACCGGGAGCTTGGAGAACCAGCGGAGTGCGGTATCCTGGGAAGCCAGTAGGAGAAGCTTCTAGAAGGGGCTATTGTCTCTGATTCTACAGAGGTCATGCTGAGGTTGGGGACTGAGACAGCCGTGGGGCTTGTTGTCCGGGGAGAGCAGTTGCAGTGGGCTGGTGGGCGGCAAGGGGCAGGCTGCAGGGGGCGTGGAGGGGCAGGGCGAGGAGGGACGAGCCTTTGCAAAGGATGTTTTTGGGATGGAGAGACTTGAACAGGTCTGTAAGCTGATGCCCCCCTTCCTGGGCCCACACAGTCACCACAGAGCGGGGTTCAGATTGCAACACTTTAATACACGAACGAACGCTAGGGGTGAGAGCTGGTGGTTGGGGTGGGTGCAGCATGGGTGAGGCGTGCACCTGTCACTGCCTGGCCTGGGATTGAGGCACCCTTGTCATTAGGGCCTCATGACATCGTCAGCACCAGGGATTAGGTCTTTCAGAAATCCCATGATTCTCTTCACTGCTTTGTTCAGATCCTTCTTGATCTCACGGCCATAGTTGTCTAGTTCACTCTCTGAGGTGGTTGCTGGGGAATATTGGGAGAGAAATGTCAAGTTCAGGCTGGTGCTCTCCCCGCCCCTCCCTGCCATGCAGCAACCTTTCCGCTGGGAATCAGTGGGTCTTTGGATCTCATTTATGACTTTTTTTTTTGTGTGTGTGTGGTACTGGGATTGAACCCAGGGGAGTTCTACCTCCAAGTTACACCCAAGCCCTTTCTACTTTTTGGTTTTTGAAAGAGGATCTCACCAAATTGGTGAGGACCTCACCAAGTTACTGAGACTGGTCTTGAACCTGTGATCCTCTTGTCTCAGCCTCCCGAGTACTGGGGTTATAGGTATGCACCACCATGCATTTACATTCAATTCTTGTTTCCCCCGCATAGCTTCTTTTCTCCTTCTAATCCCACCTTAGTCCCACCCAAGAACCCCACCCCCAGCCTTTCTCTGCTTAAAACCTCCCCAGACCCCTCTTCCCTGGCTTATACCAGAGCTGGAATTGAGTTCTGTGGCCTTTTCTTGTTGAATTTCAGCATTTCTGAAACTGTCCTCTTGGATTATGGGGTGAGGCAGCTCAGGCTTTTGACTCTTTGGTCCGATGGATTTTATCACCACATTCTCTTCGGAAATCACCTCATTGGAGACAGAGTCCTTCCCGGGATGGCTGGTAGGAGAGGACTGGGCAGCTGGGATCAAGGAGATGGAGGGGGTAAGGGACAAAGAAAGAGCTCATGGTGAGAAGCAGCCAGCCAGTGCAAGGTCATGTCCTATAAAATGTGGAGGATTACCAGGGTGAAGTCATCACCTAATTAACATATAAGTAGGATTGTTGTCCTGGACCAGAGTCCAAATCTCGGAGCACCTTGGAGGCACAGACTTGTTTTTGAATGCCATTGACTGTCTCCCAGCAAATCCCAGTTAAAAGAGATCAACTCTGCAAACACCAGTCCCACTGTCTGGTTCGTAGGAGGAGTTCATCAATTAATGTTGGTTCTTTTGCTCTGAATTCTGAGTATTCCTCTCATTTGCCTTCTCTGGCTTCTCCCAGGAAAACTGGGACAAACTATCCTGAGATGAAACCATGTCTACAGATAATCTACAAAGCCAAACCCTGCAGTGTTCATGGTTTTGGGGCTGTGGGGGTGGGGAGCCTGAAGCCACGAGCCCCTCAGCATCCTTGCCTCAGGGTGATGAGTGTGAGGGGTGGTCCCCTCTCCGATCTCCAATGACTACCTAACATGAGCACTGTTCAAATGGTTCCTGCCCCCCAGATCTTGGTCAGTTAGCGCAGCTGGAAGATTAAGGCCAGTTCAAGGAGGAGGTTGGCCTTTCTCTAGATGGGGAATTCATCATTTACAGTACAGTCTTTTACCACCACTAACTTACTCTAAAGGACCCGGGCATCTGACTTACGGGCATCTGTGGGCTGAGTCTCCAAGAGGATTTCATCTTCTGGCTCTGAAAAAGAAGAGGTAAAAGTCTCCAGAGGTCTCAAGACAGTTAACATGGGAGTCATTCATTGGTAACTGTCCCCGCCCCCAGCATTCTCGGTCTTCCTCGCTCTTCTCTGTTTTACTTAGCATGTCAAACACACTAGGTCATTTATTTATTTAATGTGTTTATTGTTACTTCTTTCTCCTACAATGCAGTCTCAGAGATGATTGAGGTCTCTGGTCTGTTAGTGCATCCCAAGTCCTTACAACTGTGTCTGGCACAGAGTAAGTACTCAGTAAATAGCTGTTGAATGTGAGCGTGTGTATCGTGCCCTCACTGTACAGATGGAGACGGGGAGGTCTAGAGAAGAAGTGGTGACAATGTTTGGGCTGTCTGGCATCACCAGAGGCTGGCATCTAATCCACATCTCTGCGGACCCACAGTCTGACTTGATTTGGGTCCAGTTTGGCCCCTTTGGCCCCAGCCTTGCTTTGCAGGATTTCGAGGGTCATATGCCCTGCCCCCACTGCCTCCACCCCTAAGTCATTCCAGGCGTGCACTTTTCATTCTGTGTCTCCCCATCTCTCCACACAGCACCTTACAGGGATTAAGGAAGGGCTTCCCTGGTGCCGATGCCTCTCAGCTGACAGCTCAGTGACCTCTAGGGGGGCAAGGGAGGTGGGAAGGGGGCCACACTCACCAGGAATGACAGCAAGAGAGACGGAGGCTAGGCTGGCCAGCAGCAGGACAGTGGAGAATTTCATGGCCGAGCTGGAGCAGGACCCGTTTTTCCTGGGGGAGGCTGCTCAGGTGTGCTGAAGAGGCGGTCTGGTAGGGGCTTTATTTATTTGGGGGTAAGGATGGGCTATGGGGAAACTGGTTCGGGATTGGACCTGGGAGCATACCAGCTTTCCCCTTCTAAGTTCCCCATTATGAATACAGGTATTTTTGGGAACTAGAGTTTCTGGGAAACCAGTTAACAGGAAAGTAAGGCCCACAGCCTTCCCCCTGGCCCTGGCCATGCCAAGGGTGTGCCAGCCCTGGGCCGCATCCCTGAGTGGTTTGGAATAACTTCCTGGGTGTGAATTCCTTCCTTCATGGTACTCATCAGTGGTGTAATTTTACCTATATTCATGCGATCATTTAATACCTGTCTCCCTGAGAGGAACAAGACTTCCACGATGGCTGGAATTATATCCACTTTGCTTACCCTTGTTTTTCCAGCACCTCTCAAGTAGCTGCCACATAGTAGGGGACCAGAAAATATTAGTTAGGTGAATGAGTCGAAGAGGGGCCAGACTCCCTTCTAGGGTGCAGATAAAACTCCCCATCAGTTCAGGAGTGAGGCTGTTACAGGAACTCCCACAGACTGTCCTGAGTTTGTTCACGTGGGATATCTCATTTAGTTCACGAAGGTTGGGAGGTGATATATTAAGCAAAGAAACTCATTTTCAGAGTCAGGAGCAGTGCCTGTAATCCCAGTACTTGGGAGGCTGAGACAGGAGGATCTCAGGTCCGAAGCCAGCCTCAGCAATTTAGCAAGACTCTGTTTCAAAATAAAATATAAAATGGGTGGCAGTCAGGGGCGAGGAGGTGTGGCTCAGAGGTGAATGCCCCTGGGTTCAATTCCCAGGACCAAAAATATAAAAAATAAAAGTAAACGTATAAAAAGGCTTGGGGGTGTGGTTCAGAAGTAGAGCGCCCCTGGGTTCAATCCCCAGAACCCCCCCCCCCCACGTGCGTGTGAGATGACCTGTACAAAGTCCCGTATTTGGGTGCATTAGAACCAGGCCAGTCTAACTCTACCTCCAGGGTCTAGTGGGCAAGACCGAGCAGCGAGATGCTGAGGAGGCTCTGGAGGAGGTGGGGGATGTGCTGAGGACTTAGGTCTTAGGGAGTGAGTTAGTTGATCTGTGCCCTCCTCCCGCTGGAAGGTTGATGGTCTCTCTGAAACTCCTGCTTCTGGAGCATCTCCTGGCGCAGGGGGCTGTTGCAGCTGGGACTGACCTGAGCCTCTTGCCCTCAGCAGGGACATGCTTGCTGGGCTGTTGGGTCCCACTGAGGGGAAGGTCCGCCTCTAGGCCACAGAGTGCTGGGCTGTGCCAACTGCAGAGTCCTTCCCTTCTGGGAGCCGAGAGCCCGGGGGGCTGGCAGCTGTCCTCCAGTTGCTGCAGGATGTGAGGTGAAGGAAGTTTGTCTTGGGCTGCTTCTCACCTCTCCTTCCTCCTCGATTTCCCCCTCTCACCAGCAGTCCCCGTCCCATAGCCCAGGGCCCTGAGGAGCAGTGCAGGGACAGGTGGGGACGGGCGCCGTCAGCCTGTGAGGACGGGGTCTCAGCTCTGCAGGCCTCTCAGGATCCACCAGCTGAGGCTCCATCGTCTCCAGGTTGGGCGTGTTAGTCGTTTTTCACTGCAGTCTGTCTCCACTACAGTCCGTTGTCCACGCTAATGCTGGAGGGATCTCCAGGAAGTTCGTGCTGCTTCTCTGTTTGAAAGTCTTTAATGACTATCCATCACACAATAGAAAGTCCAGACTTCTTGGCCCTCTGCCTTTCCAACCTCGCCTCTTTTTTTTTTTTTTGCGGTACCGGGGATTGAACGCAGGGGCGTTCTACCTCCGAGCTACACCCCTGGCCCTATTTTTTATCCTTTATTTTGAAACCGGGTCTCACGAAGTTGTGGAGGGCCTCACTAAATAGCTGAGGCTGGCCACAAACCCGGATTCTCTGGTCTCAGCCTCCCAAGTACTGGGATTACAAGTGTGCGCCACTGCGCCCGGCCCCCAACCTCGCCTCTCGCCTCTGTGAGTTATTCCCTACGCATTGAGGTGTTAGACCGGGATGACGCTAGTCCTCTGTCAGGAATGTTCTCTCCTCTCTATCCTATGTCATGACTCAGACCAGACCTCTCCCCTGGGTTGAAGTCAGCCGCCTCCACCATCCTGCCGCCCTTGGCTAGTCATCTCACCTCTGTGCCTCCACATCTTCATCATTTATTTATTTATTTGGTCCTGGGGACTGAACCCAGGGATGTTCTACCTCTGATCTATACCCTTGGCCCTATTTTATTATTTTATTTTGAAACAGGGTCTCTGTGTGTTGGTCTCGAACCTGTGATCCTCCTGCCTCAGCCTCCCAAGTACTGGGATTATAGGCATGTGCTACCATGCCTGGCTGTTTACATTTTTGAAATAGTGTCTTGCTAAGATGCTGAGGGTCTCACTAAGTTGCTGAGGCTGGCCTCAAACCTGAGATCCTTCTGTCTTGGCCTCACAAGTACTGGGATTGTAGGTGTGTGCCACTGTGCCCTGCTCATCTCCATCTTTTCATTACTACATTCTGGTACTATTCATTGAGTATCTGTCATTTGCAAGTTTTGGAGATACAATGTTGTTTTTTTTTTTTTTTTTGCGGTACCGGGGATTGAACCCAGGGGCGTTCTACCTCCGCGCTACACCCCCGGCCCTATTTTTTTATACTTTATTTTGAAACCGGGTCTCACGAAGTTGTGGAGGGCCTCACTAGGTAAAGAGAGAGAGAGAGAAACAGGGAGAGAGAGGGAGAGAGCTGAGGCTGGCCGCGAACCTGGATCCTCCGGTCTTGCCTCCCAAAGTACTGAGATTACAAGCGTGCGCCACCACGCCCGGCTTGGAGATACAATGGTGAACAAAATTGCCTGGTCCGTGGCCTTATGGCATTTATTGTCTAGCACTTGTCACATACTATTATAATAATCTGATTTGAAATCTATGGGTTTTACTGGTCAATTACTATTTTGAGAACCGGAGCCATGGTTTGTTTATCTCTGCGTCTCAATTTATTCAGCATAGATCTTGACACTTGCTGAGTGCTCCAGTCTGACTTAATTGATGAGTCAATTTGCTTGTTCAAAGCTGGCCCCTGGGGGATATGCTTGTCCAATGAAGTATCTCTTGAGTGTGTGTGTGTGTGTGTGTGTGTGTGTGTGTGCGTGTGTGTGAGCACGTGCACATTTGGGACCTCCGAGAGGCCTTCTCTAGCAAATAAATATTTCAACAGGAATGTACTGAATGTCTACTATATACCAGGCACGATGTGACTGCTGGAGCCCTTACGCTGAGCAAAAAAGACCCGGTCCCTGTTCTCCTGGGTAAGGTTTCCAAATAAAATGTGGGTCACCCAGTTAAATGTGAATTTCATATAAGCAATACTTTTTAAAAAAGTATATGTCTCAAATGTTGCACAAAGCTGGGCATGGTGGTGCACCATGTACTATAATCCCAGTACTTGGGAGGCTGAGACACAGGATCACAGGTTAGAAGACAGAATAGTTAACTTAGTCTCAAAATAAGAAATCAAATAGAGCTGGGGGTGCAGCTCGTAGGTTAAATGCCCCTGGGTTCAATCCCTAGTAATATACACACACACACACTGCACAAGACATAGTATGTTTCGAGTATCTCTGAAACCACATTTAACTGGGTATTTTGTACTTATTTGCTAAATCTAGCTCTTAAGACTGCAGGCCAGTCTCAGACTAGCAGGAGAAGCCGGTGAGGCTTACGTCTCCATCTTTCCTGACCTGTTCCTGTGAGAGCTCGGCCTCGTCCTGTGTGCTCAGTTACTGATTCAGGTGTTGGGGAAAGTGGGACTGAAGAGGCGGCCAAGTGTCTGTCACGCCCGTGACCCCCCACCCCCAGCAAAGAGGTCACAGAGGTGCTCTGTATACCATTTGTCAGACTTTGGGTCAGATGACCCCGTTATTCTGACAGTTTCTGTTTTGTAAGGAATCTGGGCTTTATTCAGAGATCACCACCAACAGGCTGGACCTAAGAGGACAAGTGGCTTCGGAGGAGGCCTGGGCGAGAGACTGTCCATTCCTGGTGCTTCGTATCGGATGGTTCCTCACCGAGACAACAAAGTCCTTCTCAGTGAATTTGGAGGCAGAGAGACAAAGAGAAAGGAAGCTTATAGATGTAAAAACAGTAGAGGAGGAAAGGAGGAAGCAGAGAGAGGCCAAAATGGAGACAGAGAGCTGGACGCAGTGGCACACACCTGTTGTCTCAGCTACTCGGGAGGCTGAGGCAGGAGGAGCGCAAGTTCGAGGCCAGCCTCTGCAATTTGGTGAGACCCTGTCTCAAAATAAAAATAAAAAAAAGGGCTGGGGATATAACTCAGTGGTAGAGCACCCCTGGGTTCAATCCCTGGTACAGCAAAATAAAACAAGCAAAAAAAGGAGACAGAAAGAGGAGGAGGAGGTTCCAGGGGGAGGAGGTTCTGGGAGGAGCCCCAGGACCTGCGGTCCTCACAGGATGACTCCGTGGAGCAGCTGCAGGGCGTATAGCCTGCCCAGTCCTCCATGTGGCCCCCTGGGATGGTTCCTGTGCTTCCCTCCTTCCTTCCGTCACTGGATGGAACCTGAATGGGTCTTATAAACTGGAACAAGCCCATTTCATCCAAAGACATTAGCTTTCAGTCAGGACACCTGCGTCCGAGTGTCAGCTCTGCCCCCGCCTCACTGCGTGGCCCTGGCCGGCCCCACCCCCGGGTCTGTCTCCTCCTCAGCAAGGAGAAGGAGGGTCCTTTCCAAGGAGCTCAGGATTCTCACTGTGGGATCCGAAGGCCCCTTGGGTCAGGGGTAGGAAACTTCTTGGGACATTTTCATTTATGAGGGAGGACGGCATCGGGCTGGTTATTCTCAAACTTCAGCGCACATCAGAATCTGCTGGGGAGTTTCTTGAACTTTCTTTCCTCTCTTGTAGCAGGCCTGGGAGGTAGACCAGGAACCTCCACAGTAGAACCAGAGCCCAGGGCAATCCTGACGCGCAGGTGTTGAGGCCAGCACTGGCTCGGGCTGACAGAACGGCTTGTAAGCAAAAGCTCCACCTTCTTTCTTGGCAGATTTTGGGAGCCAGAGTCTGCTACTGTGCGCACACGCGCGTGTGTGAGATCGCCGTGATGGTTGCCGGCTCGAGCAGTGGAGGCTGGAGAGGACGAGAGGAAGGAGGACACTGACATTCTGTCAGGTCTGTCCTGGAGTCAGATACATGATTATTTAACCGTCACCAACCCTGCGGGGTAGTATCCATAGCCTCTGACAGACTGGGAGAGTATGTAGACTTCCCAAAGTGACACAGGTGACATGGCCGCGAGTTGAACCCTGGCTCTGATTCCCGCGCTCTTCCCATAATGCTGCACCCCACTGGACCTCAAGCGCCACAGTGTCACCTTCACAGTATAGCGGCCTAAGTCTGTGCCATCTGGGGGAACCCTGTTTCACCCACTCAGTGCTGTTACCCCAGATCTCATCGCCTCCGCAGGAGCAGTAGGGAAGTCTGTGACAGAACAAGGAGGAAAATAAGGCCGTTGACGTCCGCTCAGAGGGTGGCAGAGCAGAGGGTGCGGGTCCGCATGGAGATGGGGGTGAGGCGCTCCGGAGAGCTGGGGGAGGGTAACTGAGAAAGATCCCACTTGCACAGGGCGCGAGCGGGCGGCACGGGAGAGCAGCTGCCGCCTTTCTCCTCGCCGGGTTCTAGTGGTTCCCCTGGAGTGAGTCTCTAGCTCCTTTCCCAGGGTCCACTGCTGGTACATCCGTTCCAGCCATATCCAGTTTCTCTGCGGGAAGATCTGGGCGGTCTGCAAACGCTGTCCACGGTCCATCTGGAAGAGAACGGGTTCTTGAGAACGTTGGCCACACCTGTCAATTGCTTAGTGTCCCCCACGTAGCCCTGTGAGCAGAGTTGGTCGTGTGTGAGTGGCCACGGGTGTTGCGGGCATGCCTGGTGCTCGCTGGCCCACTGTGGTGCTCCAGGCAGTCTTCTCTCCTCTTACAGCCCATCGGATCCGCTCCTCCAACTACATAAGCAAGTGCCCGAAGTGGATGCTTTGTGTTGACAGCTGCGGTCGCTGGGGTTATCTTCTACTTGCATAGGTTCCCAAGGTGGGCTATACCGCCTGTAGGGAGGGGCACTGGAGAGAAATAGAGATACGTAAGAGAACGTGTCTTTCTATTTATTTGCGTAAAGGTAGATTTCCATGGGGGTGCTGAGTAACTTTTTTTTCCCCCTGAAAAGTGGGCAGTGAACCAAATAGGTTTGGGAACCTGTGTGAGGACTGGAGGGTGTGAGCACATCAGCATAGCTGGAGGTCGAACACCCTGGAGGCCAGGCCTGGCCTCCACCATTAAAACGGCAGAGTGAGCTGGGCGTGGTGGTGCACGCTTGTAACCCCAGTACTTTGGGAGGCGGAGACCGGAGGATCCAGGTTCGTGGCCAGCGTCAGCTCTCTCGCTCTCTCTCTTCCTGTCTCTCTTTCTCTCTCTGTCTCTCTCTTTCTTTCTCTCTCTCTCTCTCTCTACTTAGTGAGGCCCTCTGCAACTTCATGAGACCCAGTTTCAAAATAAAGTATAAAAATAGGGCCGGGGGTGTAACTCGGAGGTAGAATGCCCCTGGGTTAAATCCCCGGTACCGCAAACAAAACAAAACAAAACAAAACAAAACAAAACAAAACAAAACAAAACAAAACAAAACAAAAAAACAGCAGAGTGCACAGGAGGGATGGAGGTTGTTCCTGGGGAGGACTAAGGACTCTAAGAGAGGAAAAAACCAGAACAGGTGTGGCTGTGACTCATTAGGGTCACATCTATGTCCCAGGGGTGCCTGCATTCTGATTAATTCCTTCAGGGGATGTGGGGGGCGGTTAGCATTGGGGCCCTTGTTTAGGGATGTGCTAGCTTTATAACATAGACTTTTTTGCAGCGCTGGGGATTGAACCCAGGGCCTTGCGCATGTAATAACGTAGGCTTTGAATGCAGCCCAGAACACTCAATTTCCTGGGTAGCTTCAGGTACAGTGCTCTTACCTGCCAATAGGAGACCTTTTGTTTCAGCTGGCTCAAGCGATGAAAAGGTGCTACCCATGCAAGTAGGCTTCGTTAACTCAGCGGCTCAAGGAAATCATCTAGGACTTTGGACTCCGTCCATTTCTTCACACTGCTACTCTCTGTTCAAGAACCTTGTCTTTCTGCTCTTTCCCTTCAGGTAGCAAGCTGGCTGCTGTCACTCCTCACAATATCCAGAGGCAGAAAAAGTACCCTTTTCTTTCTGGTAAACTTTTTTTTTTTTTCGGCCTGCTTCCAAGCAGCTTTATTTTATTTTTTTTATTGGTGCATTATGATTAAAAGTAATAGCAGGATTCATTGTGTTCCTGTGTTATATTTTTTTTTTTTTTGCTACTGGGAATTGGACCCAGAGGCATTCTACACCCCCAGCTCTTTTTATTTTTTATTTTGAAACAGGGTTTCGCTAAGTCGCTGAGGGTCTCGCTAAATTGATGAATTGGCCTTGAACCTGTGATCCTCCTGTCTCAACCTCCTAAGTACTAGGATTACTAGTGTGCACCACCATGCCAGACTCTGTGTTACTTTTTAATATCAAGAGAAACCATTTTCAGAAATCTTTTTTTGGTACTGGGGATTGAACCCAGGGAAATTCTGCCTCTGAGCTACACCCCCAGCCTTTTTTGTTTTGTTTTGTTTTGAAACAGGGTTTCACTACATTGCTGAGAGTGTCCTTGGATTTGTGATCCTCCTGTCTCAGCCTCCTGAGTACTGACATTATTGACATATACCACAGTCCCCGGCTTCTCAGAAGTCTTTATTTTTTTGGGGCACTGGGGATTGAACCCAGAGGCATTCTACCTTCGAGCTACACCCCCAGCCTGATTTTATTTCTTATTTGGAAACAGGGTCTCGCTAGGTTGATGGGAGTCTCACTACTTGCTGAGGCTGTCCTTGAACCTGCGATGCTCCTGACTCAGCCTCCCAAGTACTGGGATTACAAGCGTGCACCACCACATCTGGCTTATTTTTTATTTTGAAATGAGGACTTGCTAAGTCACACTGGCTTTGAACCTGTGATCCTCCTATCTCAGCCTCCTGCGTACTGGCCTTATTGGCATACACCACAGTGCGCGGCTTCTCAGAAGTCTTTTTTTTTTCTTTTTTTTTGCAGTACCGGGGATTGAACCCAGGGGGCTTCTACCTCCGCGCTATACCCTTGGCCCTATTTTTTATACTTTATTTTGAAACCGGGTCTCACGAAGTTGCAGAGGGCCTCACTAAGTAGAGAAAGAGAGAGAGAGAGAGAGAGAGAGAGAGAGAGA
>PVJS01055278.1:0-12699 GCA_004027185.1 Glis glis
CAAAAAAAAAAAAAAAAAAAAAAAGAAACAGGATTTCTCTAAGTTGCTGAGGTTCTTGCTAAGTTGCTGAGACTGGCCTCGAACCTGTGATCCTCCTGTCTCACCCTCCCAAGTACTGGGATTACAGGCATGCCTGGCTAGAAATAGACTTTAAAATAAAACTGGTAGCCGGGTGTGGTGGCGCACGCTTGTAATCCCAGTACTTTGGGAGGTGGAGACCGGAGGATCCGGGTTCGCGACCAGTGTCAGTTCGCGCACGCGCGCTCTCTCTCTCTCTCCCTGTCTCTTTCTCTCTCTCTCTCTCTCCATGTCTCTTTCTCTTTCTCTCTCTCTCTCTCTCTCTCTCTCTCTCTCTCTCTCTGTCTCTCTTTCTCTTTGTACTTAGTGAGGCCGTCTGCAACTTCGTGAGACCCGGTTTCAAAATAAAGTATAAAAAAATAGGGCCGGGGGCGTAGCGTGGAGGTAGAACGCCCCTGCGTTCAATCCCCAGTACCGCAAAAACAAAATAAAAATAAATAAAATAAAATAAAATTGTTACTAGAGATGAGGGTCAATACATCAAGAATATATAACAATTATACACACATATTCACTTAAAACACAAAAGAGCACCAAAACACATGAAGCAAAAATTAACAAAAATGAAAACAAGCACAAGGAAATAAAGATTAGAGCAAAAATAAATAAAACAGAAAAACAGTTAAGAAAATCAACAAAACCAAAAATTGATTTTCTTAAAAGATCAACAAAACTGACAAACCTTTAAGTTAGACTGACAAAAGAAAAAAAATGAAAGAAAAAAGAAAATCAACTGAGAAAACCCCAATTTCAAAGATCAGAAATGAAAGTCATACTGAACTTACAGAAACAAAAAGGAACATAGGAGAATACTATGAATAATTTTATACCTATAAATGAGGCGAAATGGACAAATTCCTAGAAAGACAGAAATTACCAAAACTGACTCAGTAAGAAACAGACCATCTGAAAATACCTATAACATGTAAACAGACTGAATTAGTAATAAAAAACAATTATCCACAAAGAAAAGCCCAAGCATAGATGGCTTTACTGCTAAATACTATAAAACATTTAAAGAAGACTTAATACCAATTCTTCACAAACTCCTCCAAAAAAATAAGAGAGAGGAAACACTTTTGAACTTATTCTACGAAGTCAGCATTACCCTGATACCAAAATGAGGCAAAGACATATACAAGAAAACTCCAGACAAATGTCTTAAATATGAATGCAAAAATCCTTAACAAAATACTAGCAAATCAAATCCAGCAACATAGAAAAAGAATCATATACCATTAACAATTGAGATTTATTCCTGGAATGCAGTTAAACATCGCAAAATCAATTAATTTACATACCATAATTAATGTTATATACCTTATCAATAGAAAACATCAAATATCCCACATGATCATCTCAACAGATGAAGAAAGAGCATTTGGCAAAATCCAATACCCTTTCATGATAAACACATTCAACTAAGTAGGAGTAGAAGGGGACTTCCTCAGTCTGATAAAGGGCATCTGTAAAAATCCTTCAGCTAACATTATACTTAATGGTGAAAGACTGAATTTTTTCTCCTTAAGAAAAGTAGTCTTATCTTAAGGAAAAAGGAGAAGTCTGCTCCCTCCACTTTATTTCCACACTGTACTACAGGTTTTAGCCAGTGCAGTCAGGCAACAAAAAGAAATAAGAGGCATTCAAGAAAAAGAAAGAAGTAAAACTATCTTTATTCACAGATGACATTATGGAAAATCCAATGGAATTTCCAAAAATTTACTAGAATTAGAAAGTTTAGCAAAGTTGCAGGATATCTCAATATTCAAAAATCAATTTCTACATATTAGTAATAAAAGACAAGAAACTGAAAATTTAAAACTGTAACAATATTATAAAAAAACAGGAAATATTTAAGAATAAATCTAACAAAAGATGTGAAAGATCTGTATATTGACTCTTACACTGCTGAGAAAAATCAAAGAAAACCTAAATAAATGGGAAGACATACTACAATCATGCGTTGAACAATTCAATATGGCTAAGAAGATGTCATTTCCTCCCTAATTAAACAGTATGTTTAATGAAACACCAATAAAAGTAACGGTAGCATTTTGGGGGTAGAAACTGACAAACTCATTTTAAGATTCATACAGAACTGCAAGGGAGGACCTAGAACAGCCAAAACACTGGACATCCAAATTAAAAAATATGAATGGGGATCCTACTTTGTACCATATACAAAAATTAAAAATTGATCATAGCCCTAAATGTAAACCTAAAACTGTAAAAATTCTAGAAGAGGAGAAAATATTTTTCACTTTGGGTCAAATAATTCTTAAATAGGACACAAAAAATATAATTCATGAAAGAATAAATTGGTAAACTGGACTGCATCAAAATAAAGGCTTATACAGAAAATGAATTTACACTTATCCATTTAGGGGATGATTTAGCAGTACACTGGTAGTTCTTGAAATTTTGGAACTAATGATAGCTCCAATTTATTATTTTTATGTTGCTCTTAAATCCTTCCTTCTGCAATATAATTGACTAGTTCTAGTCTGAGGTCCCAAAGGTGCTATGATTAAAATGTTTTAGGACAATTCCAGAAGCATGATTTCACTTGCTAAGAATACAATGGTTGGATAGCTGGCATGGTGGCAGACACTTGTAATCCCAGTACTTGGGAGGCTAAGACAGGAGGATTGCAAGTTTGAGGCCAGCCTCGGCAATTTAGCGAGACCCTGTTGCAAAATAGGGTTGGGAATGTAGCTCAGAGGTAGAATGCCCCTGGGTTCAATGCCCAGTAAAACACACACACACACACACACACACACACACACACACACACACACCAGTTGTGTTCTTCCACACCCCGGTTGTGTTCTTGCATTCAGGAAGCCCAGCCAAACTACATTTCTCTAAATACCTACACACTATGTGAAAGCAACATTTACTTATTATAAAATTTGCATGATTTTAGAAAGAAAAAAAATACCTGTGTTTTGAATTCCAGAACATTACTTCCTGGGTTAATTCGTCCCAGTAATATCAAATCTTTTATCTGCATACGTTTCTTTTTAGGTGCTGCACTACAGTTTAAGGGCTTTTTTACAGTATGTTGATGGTCAGACCCAGAGAAAGAAGAGATCTGACTTTCATTTGCATGTGGAACAGCAGAAACTGGTTTTTTAAGATACGGTTTCATCTGATGCACAGTATCAGTGCCCAAGGCAGCAATCCCTTGAGGTGCCAGGGATTTGGATACCTCCCCTGGTGGTTGCTGGGAAGCTGTTTTCCTGTTTCCTCTTTTTGGATCACACTGGGAAACGTTCTGGTCCCAAATAACAGTTGATGGATGTGCATCATTTTGGGTAAGTACACTTGAGCATTCTGAAACATTTAATGTGTCAATTGTGGCAGACGGACTATGTAATTCATACCCTTTGGCTGTACTTTCTATAAGATCATTTTCTTTTTGTGAACGTTCTGCTTGAGCAATGAAAGCAACAGGTTGGGATGATAATTCCATCTTCTCAGTGTCATCTAAATGTGTGGATTTCAATAGCCCATCCAAGGTACAATCATTGACATTTTGTTTAGAATTCATCTCATTTCCAGAAAATTCTTCCCTTCTTACTGACTCTGAATTTAAACAAATGTTAGTATTTTGGCTGTCATTCCAAATTTCCAGGGACAATGGTGTTTCTCGTACACTTCCACAAGCAAGGTTGACAGGAGAAAATGAACCTGATTGGGGCTGCACTGAATTTTCCAGACTGGTAAGTTCTTGGATGTCCTTTTCATTGGAGATATCTGAGCTGGATGACAACTTCCTCAAACTAATACCAGTCAATGATGTGACATTCTCATAGTTTTGAATTTTCTGTCTTATTTTTTTCTGTTTTTTTGCAACAACTAAAAGGCTTTTCTGTCTGGTGGCCAAGTTGGCCAGTTGTTCTCTCAGGACTCCATGCTTAAATGACTCTATGGATACCCTAGAGGAAGAAATAGAAAGAGGAAAAAATACAAATATAGTAGAAAACCTTTTCATCAGTTATTTAGATATTAAAAATACTCTCAGTTTTAATCAGCTTGAGTTAAAAACACATGTGTACCTTTGCAATGTATTTCCTTGAGAGGAAACTGCTTTATTTAAGGTGAGTTTGCCTTTTTAAAGAATATGACAATGTGGTTATTCACATTTATATTTATATTATTATTTATCAGTTGCAAGTCAACCCTGAAAGAGAAACAACACTTGGGTCATCTATCTAGGTATCTACTAGTCTTTGGTGGGAAGGTAGCAACTGGGAGCCAAGAAGGACCACCATTCTTTAAGTTTAGAGTTTGTTTACCTGTTTAAAGTAGAAAGGTGTATTAGGAAGTAATTCAGGTTCACTTAGCTATAGAGGAACAAGATTGCTTTGTGAATATCATACCTCAACTGCCCTGAGAAATGTTAGCTCATTGAGTAATTACTGTAATTGTACTTTGAAACTTTGCTGAGACACTTTCAAGTCCAGAGGACTGCCAAGAAAAGCATCCTATGCACCTTTCCAAACCAAAATTCTCAGGATCTTGAGGACTAAAGAAGAAGAAGAAATCACACTTCTATGCCTCTGTCTTTTGGTTAAGCCTTCCTATCCCACACTGACATTCAAGATATTGAGCACTTAAAACTTCTGGCCTCAGGACCTACTTATATTCCTAAAAATTATTGAGGAACTCAAATGGCTTTTGTTTGTATGGATTATATCTATCAATATTTACTGTTTTAGAAATTAAAACTGAAGCCAGGTAAAGTGGCTCACACTTGTAATCCCAGTACTTGGAAGGCTGACACAGGAGGATTATAGGTTCAAGGCCAACAGTATGCAGTAATTTAGCAAGGCCCTGTTTCAAAATAAAAAAATAAAATAGGGCTGGGGGTATAGTTCAGAGGTAGAATGCTTCTGGGTTCAATCCCCAGTACCACAAACAACAATAACAACAACAAAAAAACCCTGAGAAACATTTTAAAACATGAGAATATATAAACACACATTCCATTACCATCAGGTGGCCTCTGGAAATTTCCACTGTATATTCATGAACAAATCAGAGCAAATAACATTTTAGTATTATTATAAAAAGTAGTTTTGACTTCAGATTCCCTGACATGATCTCAGAGACCTACCAGCTTTCACTAGACTATGCTTTAGAGCTGCTGTTTGAAAGAAAAGCAAAGTAGTATAGCTATCTTGCCTCTTCTATCAAAGTTTAGAGGTGTTGGTACTGAACACCCAGTAGACTATGTGTTAAATGTAGTAATATATGTAAGTGGAAAAAGCAACAAAAAGAAATCAGATTAGCAAACAACTGGTAGCATAAACTGCACAAAGCTTGATAAGGGAGAAAGAAAAATAACTACCACACTACATGAAACAAGGAGTTCAGACAAAAAACAAAGGTGATGAAAAGAGGTATATAACCAATATTATCAGGATAAAACTCCTTAAGGACCCTGAGAGATTGAAAGTACACACACACACATACACACACATATAACAATTAACCAACTGCTTAAAAGGACATTTGTGATAACAGAAAGAAAGAAAATTTAATGTAGAAACTTTGAATGTTTTAAGGAAAAAAATTACCCATGGGGGAAAAAAATTACCCGTGGGATTCATGACCAGAAAGGCTTTCATAAGTCTCTTCACTGTAGACAACTTTTTTTTCGTGTGTGTGTGTGTGTGTGTGTGGTACTGGGAATTGAACCCAGAGGCATTCTATCTTCGAGCTACACCCACAACCCGATTTTATTTCTTATTTGGAAACAGGGTGTCACTGGGTTGCTGAGGCTGTCCTTGAACCTGCGATCCTCCTGTCTCAGCCTCCCAAGTACTGGGATTACAGGCATGTGCCACCACACCCAGCTGGACAACTTTTTAAGATATTAAAATGTTCTTTTCTGAATATTTTAGGTAATAAAGTAGAAAAATATCTTTCTGAAAAGTATAATTTCCCTTGGAGGTAAAAGATTAGATAACCTCAAGAAGCCATTTTTTGGTCCTAAATAATGTTTGTATTCTTATTCTTTATTTTGAAATAGGGCCTCACTAAGTAGCTGAGGCTGCCCGCGAACCCGGATCCTCCGGTCTCAGCCTCCCTAGTACTGGGATTACAAGTGTGCACCTCCATGCCTGGCTATAATGTTTGTATTCTTAAGAAATTCTAGGGCTAACTATTTATACTAGTCATCTTTCCATCATTGTAACAAATACCTGAGATAATCAACTTAAAAGAGAAAAAGTTTACTTTGACTCACAGTTTTAAAGGGTTCAGTTCATGGTTAGTTGGCTTTAATGCTTTGGGCCTATGGTGAGGCCGCACATTATGGCGGGAGCAGCTGGCAAGGCAAGGCTGCTCACCTCATGGCCAGGATGCAAAAGAAGAGAGGAAGGGGAAGGGGCCAGAGTCTTGCAAAGTTCATATGTATTGCCCTCAAACCTGTTTGGGCCTCCCAAGCACTGGGATTACAGACACCTTTTGAAGGCTCACCTAAATGACTGGAAGACCTCCCACTAGGCTGCACCTCAAAGTTTCTACTATCTTTAATGGCACACACGGGCTTTGGCGGACATTTGAGATTGTAGATAAAAATGGATAAATTCTAGAAACTCTAGAGAATTCCTATTTTTTCACTCACCTGTACTTTTTAGCGAGATCGTCCCTTTCTGCTTTCTGTATGGCAAGTATATTATCCATAGTCTCTTTTATCTCTAACATTTTTTCAATGTATTGTTCTAGAAACATGGTAATAAAACAAAGTCAGTTAATTGAAGGATAGCAAATGTTAAATTTGATCACACAGGATTGCCCCATTATTAATTTTATTTTTTTAAATATATATTTTTGGTACTGGGGATTTTTTTTTTGCGGTACTAAGGAATTGAACCCAGAGGCATTCTACCTCCAAGCTACACCCCGCCCCTATTTTTTATTCTTTGTTTTGAAACAGGGTCTCACTGAGTTGCAGAGGCCTCACTAAGTAGCTGAGGCTGGCCGCAAACCCCGATCCTTCTGTCCCTCCCAAGTACTGGGATTACAAGCATGCGCCACCATGCCCGGCTTATCGTTCATTTCAAAAGATCATTTTTCCCCAACACTAATTACCAGGATAACTAAATCAATGCTTATTTAATTATGTCAATCTAAGGAAATGACCTGAAGTATATAGGTAAGAACACTGAACCTTAAAAGAGCAGGCCAGTCTAAATTCTAATTCTGCTGCCCCACTGAAAGCCTGGAATAGTCATATGACCTCTATGGTCAGCTTCCCTCCATCCCTTCTTTCAACAAAATGACCAAACACTTCATTTTAAAAAGTTATCCAGTGTATATTTCAAATGCTTGGATTTTCCAAAGGCAAAAAATGTAGTACACTACTTCTGAGAAGCACATCCGTTTCATAAAGCAAGATATTCCCAACAACCCCAGAGTAGACCACATATGGTAAAAACACAGGGCTGGAGATAAGAGTCCATAGAGATAAGAACTGCATGGCATCAAGATATTACTTTCATTATTTCTAGACCAGCAAAAGATGTGCTTTCTTAAGAGAAAAAAAAATAACGTCAGCTTATCTTTCAGATCAAGATGGGAAGCAACTTTCAAATTAAAGTTTTTGCAAAGAAAACATTGTAGTTTAACAATCAGCCTGAAAGCTTTAAGTCTAATGAAAGATCAAAGTTCCTTATTTCTCCTTTTGAACCTTCAAGCACTGAATTTTTCTTCAACCAATTTATCAATGATAACTTCACTAATTCACTTTTGACTTTGCTTAATGATCTTTGATACATGGCACATTAATCAAGATACAGATCAAAGGAAATACCCTTGTCTGTATTCTCAAGGCCTCACATGGGTCTGCAGCCTCAAAAAGCTCACATTAATGCTGGAGAAAGTGAACGATCTGAGAAGAATCAAAGATACCAAAAGTAAAACATTCTTCATAACATTTTTTAGAATATTCAAGACTGACAACCTCAATGTAGAAAATAACTATTTATTAAATAAATACAAAAATAATTATCAATAAGACACAGCGCTGCCACCTGGTAAACTGTATAGCCATTTAGAGTAGGTTTATGAGTTTTAATAAGCCAGGAAAATTATTTGTAATGTTGAGCAAAAAATAAAGACAAAATTATATTTTCTTTTTTTTTTTGGCGGTACCGAGGATTGAACCCAGCGGCATTCTACCTCCGGGCTACATCCCCAGCCCTATTTTTTAATCTTTATTTTGAAACAGGGTCTCACTAAGTTGTGGAGGGCCTCACTAAGTAGCTGAGGCTGGCCGCGAAACCAGATCCTCCGATCTCAGCCTCCCAAGTACTGGGATTACAAGCGTGCGCCACCACGCCTGACCAAAATTGTATTTTCAATAGCAGTAAAATGTGGTTGTCTTTGGGTGGTAAAATTATGGGTAATTTTTCTTTCTACTTTTCTATTTTCAAATTTACTATTTATTTTTCAAATTGATACATAAAACTGTACGCATTTATGGGGTAACATGATGTTTTGATATATGGTTACATTGTGTAATGTTCAAATCAGGGCAAACATATGTCCTCAAACATTTATCATTTCTTTATGGTAAAAACATTCAAAATCCTTTCTCTTAGCTTTTTTTTTTAAAATATACAGACGGTCAGCTTTCTTATCTGTGAAATGAAGACAGTAAAGGAAGGTAAATATTTTGTTTGTTAAAACTGTTTACTTTTGGGTGTTGGGAGTGTAGCTCAGTGGTATAGTGTGTTGTGAAGTATTTGCAAGGCCCTGGGCTCTATTCCTCAGCATGACAAAAAAAAATTAATTACTTTGTAAAATACAAAAGGAATGTAGTAATATTGTAAAAAGGTTTTTTTCAAACAATATGTTTACAGAAATGACAAGTAAAACCCCCTGTACTCAGTCCCCTGCTTTTCTATTTTACTCCATAAGGAGATTGCTATTAATACTCAGGTGTGTGTGTGTGTGTGTGTGTGTGTGTGTGTGTGTGAGAGAGAGAGAGAGAGAGAGAGATCTCTTTATATATATATTTATTTTATATGTATATTTATTTTTAAAATAAGTTATACTATGTATAATTATAAGTTATATGTCCTTGAAAATTAGAATCATTATTAGTTCTTGTTCATACTATTTAGAGAGTGAATTGTGACACTTAAGGTCACCTGTAGATCTTATAAACTTCTTATTAAGGATTTATATATAAATGTGTATTACTTCCAAATTTAGATTCCTAAGTAGGAAATTGAAAGGCTTAAATAAATACACTTAATTTCCTTTAAGCCACCCGCTATTCATTTCACTTTTGACTTTGTTTCCTTTTTTTGTTGTTGTTGTTATTGGTGGGAATTCTACCTCTGAGCTACACTCCCAGCCCTTTTTGTTTTCTGTTTGAAATAGGGTCTCACTAAATTGCTTAGGGTCTCACTAAGTTGCTAAGGCTGGCCTCGAGCCTGCAATCCTCCTGTCTCAGCCTCCCAAGTATTGGAATTACAGACACATGCTTCTGTATCCAGTTTTGACTTTTTTCTTAAGGATTTTGTTAAATTTTTTGGACTGAGGCATATTTTTCTAGATGATTTAACTTAAGAGAACCAGTGGTGGGAAAAGAAATGAGGTTCACAGTTGGGATTTGTTCCAGAAAATCCCTTTGCAAATCAAATAATTCAACATGTATAGAGTCAGTGTCCCTGAGTAGACCCTAACACTATGACTGAAGATTAGTTTCATGGTGTGATGTACATGCTAACAAGGAGGGAAAATGTGTATGATCATTAAGAATTTAGATATAGCTGGGCACAGTGGCGCAAGCCTGTAATCCCTGTACTTGAGAGGCTGAGACAGGAGGATCACAACTTAGTGAAGCCATTTGCAACTTAGTGAGTCCCTGTTTCAAAAAAAAAATAGGGCTGGGAGTGTAGCTCAGAGATAGAAGCCCCTGGGTTCAATCCCCAGTACCCCCCCCACACACAAAATTATATTTAAATTTGTTTAGCAACTTTGACATTGTTTACTAAAAGACATTTCAGTTATGCCCTGTCACAGTGGATTATCTAACTGAATTTTAAAATACAGGTTAAAAATACGTATCACAATAACCTTACATAGTCTATGTTTCTATAAGAAAGACTATAAAGATATTTTACATATAAGTTGATACTATATACTTATCATAGACAATATTAATCAATAGTATGTTAGAAAGAACCTAGAATTTGCCAGGTGTAGTGGTGCACACTTGTAATTCCAGTACTTGGGAGGCTGAGACAGGAGGATCACAGGTTCGCAGCCAGCCTCAGCTACTTAGTGAGGCCTTCCACAACTTAGTGAGACCGTTTCAAAATAAAGAATAAAAAATAGGGCTGAGGGTGTAGCTCAGAGATAGAATGCCCCTGGGTTCAATTCCCAGTAATGCAAAAAAAAAAAAAAAGAAAGAACCTAGAATTTGTCCTAACACGTATAAGATTTTAATATATGACAAGAAGGCATTATAAAACAATGAGGATGAGAAGAATTATTCAGTAAATATGAGTGGATGAATGGGAGTAGTAGTATGGGGGAAACCCTATTCTTATCCTTCTACCATATACAGAATAGAGATTTCAGATGAATTATACATTAAAATGCTCAGGAAAAAAATAAAATGTTTAAAATGGCAATTTTCTGCCTCAGTTCATTTGAGACACTGAAAATATCAAAGTGAATGTAAGACCTCCATATGAAAAATTTTCAAAGAAATGCACAAAAATGAGATTCATTACTCTTAGATGCCTTGGCCAAATCAAAGATATAAAAAATGTCAGAATGTGAAGAGAGGTGAATTTGCAAAGATATTTTTATGAGAGGCATTGCTTAACTGAATGGGAATTTTCATTATTGATTAGCAAAAGTAAGGAGTGAGAGGGTGGCAGAGCCAACCACAGTCAGCACTTGGTCACTAGTCAAGAGTGCTAGGCTCCCATTGCCTTATCTCTCCTCCCATAAGGGGCAGCACAACAAAAATAAAGGGATTATGATTATTCAATGGATTGGTCATAGTAGAATAAAATTAAGTTTCAAAATCTGAGGATGGGGACAATTTCTAAAGAAATAGCAAGAGAAAAAGGCTAACAGATTTTTACTATACAGAATTGTTTAAAAATTTAAGTATTAAAACACAACCACACATTACAAGAAAAAAAGTCAAGTGGCTGAAAAATATTTGTAGCAATTATGATGGAAAAGGGGTCATAATTTTTATATAACCAGGCTCCAACTGATGAATAAAGAAACAACAGGATCAGTCATTAAAAAATAGGAAATAAAACTAATGAAAAAGTACCACTAAAAGTCAGCAATGCAAATGAAAATGTGAGGCTTTTTTAAAAAAAAACTAAACTAGTGAGGTCATTATAATGAAAATATTGATGTTACTAGCAGTATACATAAAATGCATACTGAAGTGTGTTGATGGAAGTGAAAATTAGTATATAATACTTTAGGAAACCAATTGGTTAAAATAAATCAATAGGTTTAAAATGTTTATATAATTTGAACCAATAATTCAAATTTTGTTCATCTTTCTTAAGGAGATAACCACTGTTAAGTCGAGAAAAAGCCACATGTTGTAGCATAACAGTAAAAGATTAGAAATAATCTAAATTGTCAACAAAAAGCAAATATTTAACTGGACATGGTGGCCCATGCTTGTAATCCCAGTACTTGGGAGGCTAAGACAGGAGGATTGCAGGTTCACGGCCAGCCTCGACAACGTAGCGAGACTCTCAGCAATCTAGTGAGACCCCGTTTCAAACTAAAAAATAAAATAGGGCTGGGGGTGTGGCTCAGAGGTAGAACTCCCCTGGGTTCAATCCCCAGTACCAAAAAACTATGAAACATTTATTGAATGGGATACTATATACCATTAAGAATGACGGCCATGGGAAAAAAGAATGCAAAAACAGCACATCTGGCACGACCCAAAACTATGTTTTTAACAGTTTTATTTAAGTATGTGTTCTTAGACAAAAAAAAAAAAAAAGGCCTGGAAACAAATATACCAATATTGTGGTGAGACAGGACATAACTTTAGCATTTTCCCTCTGTCCAGTATTTTTTCAAATGTACCTATGTTCCTTTTATAATGAATATAATTATAAACTTAGAAAAATAATCTTGCATGTATAAAGTAAAGTTTACTTTTTAGTAAACAAAACATACTAACTGCACATATTTGTTTGGAGTATGAATTATTTCATATTATTTTCCTCAAAACAGAACACGCACCACATTTTAGGCCGGATAAAAAGTAGAATGGGTATAATTCCGGTCTCTGCCTCCCAAAGTACTGGGATTACAAGCGTGCGCCACCACTCCTGGCTATTTTCAACAATTTTTAATTCACTTTAAAAAGATAGATCTGAGGCCGGGCGTGGTGGTGCACGCTTGTAATCCCAGTACTTGGGAGGCAGAGACCGGATAATCTGGGTTCGCAGCCAGTCTCAGCTACTTAGTGAGGCCCTCCGCAACTTCGTGAGACCTGGTTTCAAAATAAAGTATAAAAAATAGGGATGGGGATGTAGCTCGGAGGTAGAATGCCCCTGGGTTCCATCCCTGGCACCGCAAAAAAAAAAAAAAAAA
>PVJS01055279.1:0-12696 GCA_004027185.1 Glis glis
TGTGTGTGTGTGTGTGTGTGTGTGTGTGTAACTGGGGATTGAATCCAGGGGCATTCTACCTCCAAGCTACACCCCAGCTCTATTTTTTATTCTTTTTTTGTGTGTGTGGTACTGGGAACCCAGGAACATTTTACCTCTGAGCTACACCCCCAGCCCTTTTTATTTTTTTATTTTGAAACAGGGTCTCACTAAATTGCGGAGGGCCTCACTACATAGCTGAGGCTGGCCGCGAACCTGCGATTCTCCTGTCTCAGCCTCCCAAGTATTGGAATTACAAGCATGCACCACCACGCCCACCTTTATTCTTTATTTTGAAACAGGGTCTCACTAAGTTGCAGAGGGCCTCACTAAGTAGCTGAGGCTGGCCATGAACCTGCGATCCTTCCTGTCTCAGCCTCCCAAGTACTGGGATTACAAGCGTGCGCACCACACTGGACTGCCATTTACTAGTTCTGTCTCTCACTTTCCTCTAAGTAGTTCACATTTACATTAGGGACCTTACAATTCCCTGTCCCTATCGAATAGCACTCCAGGCTGGGGATGTGGTTCAGTGGTAGAGTACTTGCCCAGCATGCATGAGGCCCTAGGTTTTATCCCCAGTATCACAAAAATAAAAACCTGACACTCCTGTTTTTGGCTTGCTGCTAAATATCTAAAAACCTTTGCTCTGACAACACTTTGCCTATAGAGGGAATGAAGCAGAGAAGGGAAGACTGCAGTGGTTTGGATGTGATTTGTCACCCAAGTGTCCCTGTGCTAAAAGCTCATGAACCCAGTGTAATATATCGAGAGGTGGTGGCACCATTAAGAGGTGGAGCCTGCCGGAGGTAATTAGGTCACTGGGGACACCATCCTTGAAAAGGATTAATGCCCATCGTAAGGGAGTGGATTAGGTCTTATGGGACTGGATTAGTTACTGAGAGAAGATTGTTATAAAGCAAGTTCAGCTCTCTAGGCTCCCTCTCTTGCTTCCTCTCTTGCCGTGTGACATCTCTTTCATACATGTTCCCACTATGTGGTGCATCCACTATGTTAGGACATAGTCAGAAGGCCTTCGCCAGATGGGGTTGCCTGATCTTGGACTTTCAGCCTACAAAATTATGAGCTAAATAAGCTTCTTTCCTTTAGAGTACCAAGCCTCAGGAATTTGATATAGTAACACAAAGCAAACTAAGAAAAGATCAACTCTTCTGTATGCAATTGTTCAACTAATGTCCCAGGTCTGCAGTCCTTCGTATGCTAACTCTGAAGCCCCAGAACTTCTCGGAGGTTTGTGACAAACATCTCTCTGTCTTGTAGATGAGACCTGCAGCAACCTCTATTCTATTTTTTCTGTCACCACAATCTTATTGAAATATTTTAAAAGCTCATTCCTATGTTTCTTTCCTATTATTTTGTCCCTTTCCCTCTTCGTACTCTGAATCTTTATTTCAATGGTGTCTAAAGAGGGACAGGAAATGTTTGTTCAGGAAATGTGTGTTCAAACCGGGCATAGTGGTGCACACCTATAAGCCCAGGACTTGGGAGGCTGAGACAGGAGGGTTGCAGGTTCCAGGTGAGACCGGCAGAACTTAGCAAGACCCTGTTTCAAAATTTAAAAAATAGGGAAGCCGGGCGTGGTGGCGCACACTTGTAATCCCAGTATTTGGGAGGCTAAGACCGGAGGATCCGGGTTGGCGGCTAGCCTCAGCTACTTAAGTGAGGCCCTCTGCAACTTAGTGAGACCCTATTTCAAAATAAAAAAAATAGGGCTGGGGGTGTAGCTCAGAGGTAGAATGCCCCTGGGTTCAATCCCCAGTACCGCAAAAAATAATAATAATAATAAATAAAAGGGGTTAGGGGTGTAGCTCAGAGGTAGAATGCACCTGGGTTCAATTCCCGGTACCCCCCCAAAAATGGGTGTTCAGTCCACCCATCTTTAACCACAAACAATAATCACAGTATGAGGGCCAAGGCTATGTTTATTTTGTTTAACAATAAATATCCAGTGCCTAGTACTCTGTAGATACTCAATAATTTGTGTAATAGGGCTAGAGATAGAGCTCCCTGGTAGAGCCTATGCTAAGCTCTACCAGTTTCTCTCTCTTCTGCTTGACTTACCATTTACAATAGCCAAGAATAGACTTGGGATGTAGTACTAGTTGTTTTTTGTTGTTTGTTGTTTTTTGCTTTTTGGTACTAGAGGCTAAACCCAGAGGCATGCTACCTCTGAGCTATATCCCCAGCCCTGTTTTATATTTCATTTTAAAATAAGGTCTTGCTAAGCCAGCCTGATGGCACACACCTGTAATCTCAGTACTTGGGAGACTGAGACAGGAGGAGTACAGGTTTGAGAACAGCCTCAGTAAGTAGTAAGACTCTCATCAACCTAACATGACCTTGTTTCAAAAGAAAAATAAAAAAATAGAGCTGGGGGTATATCTCAGGAAGGATGCCTCTGGGTTCAATCCCCAGTAACACAAAAAAATTTTTTTAATTACATGTACAATGCCGGGCATGGTGGCAGACGCTTATAATCTCAGTACTTGGCTGAGACAGGAGGATGGCAGATTCAAAGTCAGCCTTAGCAATTTAGAACAGCTGTCAGCAACTTAGTGAAACCCTGTTTCCAAATACTAAAATAAAAAGGGCTGAGGTAGCCGTGTGTGGTGGCGCATGCTTGTAATCCCAGTACTTGGGAGGCTGAGACAGGAGGATTCCAGGTTCACAGTCAGCCTCAGCTACTTAGTGAGGTCCTCAGCAACTTAGTGAGACCCTGTTTCAAAATAAAGAATAAAAAACAGGGCTGGGGGTGTAGCTCAGAGGCAGAATGCCACTGTGTTCAATCCCCAGTCCTGCAAAAAAAAGGGGGGGCTTGAGATGTAGCTCAGAGGTAGAATGCCCCTGAGTTCAATTCCCAGTACCAGAAAAAAAAATAATAAATAAATAAATTACATGTACAATTAAATTATACATAAGCAAATGTAGAATTAAATCTTTAACCCGTGTGAATTATTAGCTCTAGATAAATGAAAATACATATTTCAAAATAATATCAGAAGCTAGACATGGTGGCCGCCTGTAATCCCTGTACTTACTTGAGAGGCTGAGACAGTAAGATCGCAGGTCCAAAGCTAATCTCAGCAATTTAGCTAGACCCTGTTTCAAAATAAAAAAATAAAAAGGGCTGGGGGTGTAGCCTTTAAGTAGAGTGCCCCTGGATTCAATCCCCAGTACCAAAAAAAAAAAAAAAAAAAAAACAGAGCTAGGTACAGAGGTACAAGCCGCCTGTAATCTCACCTACTTGAGAGGCTAAAGCAAGAGGATCACAGGTTCAACTCCAGCCTGTGCAACTGACTGAGACCCTGTATCAAAATTAAAAAAATAGAAAGGGTTGGAGCTGTAGCCCAGTACGGCAATAAATAAATATTTTAAAAAATAACATATACACACACATATATATAGATATACATGAACAGAAATTTATTCCAATGTTGTCAATATTCATAAAAAATACACTTAATAGCTCCAGTAACAGTTGCATCAGCAGACAGATTCTTCTTAAAAATAAAAATTACCAAAAATTAAAAATTATTTGTATTCTTGCATTTGCCAGGAACTGAGGTTACTTTCAATTACATTGATTGAAAATGAAGTTGTTAAAAGTATAAATTTTTGCCAGGCATATAAATTTTGATGACCTAATGAGTGAATTTGCAGAAAAACAAGCCATGACAAAAATCTTATGATGAAAGTATTACATCAATAGAGTTCTTTTATTTTGTTATGTAAAATTATGACACCAAGAATGTTTTTCAATTAGTATATATTGTTCCTCACGCATCACCATTACCCCTATTGTGTTTTGTGTGTGTGTGTGTGTGTGTGTGTGTGTGTGTGTGGCACTAGGGATTGAACCCAGGGGCATTCTACCTCTGAGCTGTACCCCCAGCCTTATTTTATTTTTATTTTGAAACAGGGTCTCATTAGATTGGTGAATGTCTCACTGTTTGCTGAGGCTGTCCTCGAACCTGCAATCCTCCTGTCTCAGCCTCCCGAGTACTGGGATTACAAATGTGTGCCACCATTCAGCTTCCCTAATATGTTTTATAAATAGTAATTTTTTTTGTGTGTGTGTGGTACTGGGGATTGAACCCAGGGGCATTCTACCTCTAAGCTGTATCCCCAGCCCTATTTTATTTTGAAACAGGGTCTCACTAAATTGTGGAGGGCCTAAGTTACTGAGGCAGGCCACGAACCTGCGATCCTCCTGTCTCAGTCTTCCAAGTACTGGAATTACAAGTATGTGCCACCACGCTGGCTTGAAACAGAGTTTTGCTAGATTGCTATGTTGCTGAGACTGTCCTAAAAAATGTGATCCTCCTGTCTCAGTCTCCCAAATACTGGGACTAGAAGCATGCTTCACCATGCCTAGCTATAATAAAATATTTCTAAAGAAAAAAAGCCAACCGGGCATGGTGGCACACGCTTGTAATCCCAGTACTTGGGAGGCTGAGACCGGAGGATCCGGGTTTGGGGCTAGCCTCAGCTACTTAGTGAGGTCCTCCGCAACTCAGTGAGACCCTGTTTCAAAATAAAGAATAAAAAAATAGGGCTGGGGATGTAGCTCGGAGGTAGAATGCTCCTGGGTTCAATCCCCAGTACTGCAAAAAAAAAAGAAGAAAAAAGCCTTATATTTTAGTAGTTTTAATGGTACTACTTTCTGTTTTTTGAAAAAGGGTTCCCACATTTTCATTTTGCATTGGGCCAACAAATTTTGTAACTAGCTCTGAAGCCCTGGCATGTGTACCAGTCAGGGTTCTATCAGAGAAACAGAGAGAAAAAAATTTTATATATATAGATATATATTGTCCCCTACTTCCAATGAGTCAACTTATGATTTTTCAACTTTATAATCATGCATAGATATACACATTCAGTAGACACTGTACTTGGGATTTTAAATTTTGATCCCTAGCACCACAAAACAAAATTTTTTTAAATAAATGATGATAGCCAGGGATGGTGGAGCACACCTATAATCCCAGTACTTAGGAGACTGAGACAGGAGGATCTCAAGTTTGAGGACAGCCTCAGCAAGTAGTGAGACTGTCATCAAACTAGCGAGACCCTGTTTCAAAAAATAAAAATAATAAAATAGGGCTGGGAGTATAGCTCAGAGGTAGAATGCCCCTGGTTAAATCCTCAGTACCACAAAAATAAATAAATAAGCAAATAAATAAATAAAGATAAAGATTATGTTTTTCAACTTTTGGACTATCCCATTCACAAAAATATGTAACCTTCTCATACCTTACAAATTTAAAAAAAATCATTTCACCATTTTAATATGGTTTATGACAAAGAGCTGATTTAAAAGTATAAGATGCTTTGTTTTTTATTTTTATTTTTATTTTTATTTTTATTTTTGCAGTACTGGAGGATTGAACCCAGGGGCATTTTACCTCCGAGCTACATCCCCAGACCTATTTTTTATACTTTACTTTGAAACAGGGTCTCACTAAGTTGTGGAGGGCCTCACTAAGTAGCTGAGGTTAGCCACAAACCGGGATCCTCCTGTCTCAGGCTCCCAAGTACTGAGATTACAAGCGTGTGCCACCACACCCAGCTTATAAAATGCTTTAGAAGTATTATTAAAATAATGTTAGTTCATGTGTGTGTGTGTGTAGATTGAACCCCAGGAGTCTCTATGGTCAAGCTACACCCCCGAACAAGAGCCTTACTAAAGTCGGCAACAAGAGAGCCAAGAAGAAAGTGGTTGATCAATTTTCTAAGAAAGATTGGTATAATGTGAAAACACCGGCTATGTTCTGTCAGAGACCATCCCGTGGCACACCTGAGGGGAAAAGAATGATGCAGACCCAGAGCAGATTGAGAGGGGCAGACCAGGGAACCTCACTCTTTGGCAAAGGCCCCGCTGGAACTGGTCCACAGCTTTTATTCATTCTTGAGGGGGGAGGTTGAGGTATGGATGCTCCTGCATATGTGCAGAGCCTGGAAGGTAAAATTTAACTAGTATTCATGCAGTGAGGGCTGGAGGTTAACATTTAACTTGGCTGGCCGCAGAACAATTGTAGAGAGTCACAGAGATAATGGTTAGCAATAAAACCACTGAGGATGTGCAGAAGATCCTTCAGACAATGTTTGACAAGCGGTAATAGGCGCCAGCAAGAGACCCAGGAACGTTTACCTTGGAGGAACAGGCTGCTTCCAGCTAGCTCATCAGTCTGACCATGGCTTTCCATGACCCATGACCCTTAGACCTTTCCAAGGCAAACGTTAACATGTTTTTGGCAGTCGCATTCTCCACAATGTTCAATATAAGAAATATTGGAACAACACTAGTCACAAGGACTCAAGGAACTAAAATTGCATCTGATGGCCTCAGGGGTCTTGTGTTTGAAGTGAGCCCTGCTGACTTGCAGAATGATAAATTTACATTTAGAAAATTCAAGCTAAGGGGGAAAGGGAAAATTAATGAAGGAAACACTTACAATGACATTGTGTACATATGTGAGAATACCAATGCCAATCTCAATATCTTGTATGGGGAAGGGGGGAGTGGGGAAGGAGCTGGGGGAAAACATACCAAGTACTATATGCATATATGTCACTATCACTATGAACTACAATTGGACATGAGACTATAATGCAGCAATAAAAGTATAAAAAAATTTCAAGCTAATCACTGAGGATGTTCAGGACAAAAACTGTGTAACTAACTTCCATGCCATGGATCTTACTAGTAACAAAATGTGTTCCATGGTCAAAAAATGGCAGACTATGCCGGGCGTGGTGGCGCACACTTGTAATCCCAGTACTTGGGAGGCGGAGATCGGAGAATCCGGGTTCGCGGCCAGCCTCAGCTACTTAGTGAGGCCCTCCGCAACTTTGTGAGACCCGGTTTCAAAATAAAGGATAAAAAATAGGACCGAGGGTGTAGCTCGGAGGTAGAATGCCCCTGGGTTCAATCCCCTGTACCGCAAAAAAAAAAAAAAAAAAAAATGGCAGACTATGATTGAAGCTCATATTGATGTCAAGACTTTTTATGGTTATTCAATGCATCTGGTTTATGTTGGCTTTACTAAAGAAGTAACTAAAAAAGTTACTTAAAAAAAGTAACAATCAGATATGGAAGACCTCTTACGCTCAGCTCCAATAGGTCTGCCAAATCCAGAAGAAGATGATGAAAATAACAACTTGGGAGGTGCAGACAAATGACTTAAAGAAGTGGTCGATATAAGCCGGGCGTGGTAGTGTACACCTGTAATCCCAGTACCTAGGAGGCTGAGACAGGAGGATCACAGGTTTGCGGCCAGCCTTGGCTACTTAGAGAGGCCCTCCGCAACTTAGTGAGACCCTGTTTCAAAAATTTAGGGCTGAGGGTGTAGCTCAGAGGTAGAATGCCCCTGGGTTCAATCCCTAGTACTGCAAAACAAAAATAAAAACAAAAATCAGAGCAAACAATACTAAATCCTAAGGCTCATGAATAATCTCCTTTGTCTCCATGTCCTACTTTCTGGGCACACTGGATTAGGGGCAGGGTCCTTTGAGACCTTGTGTGCAGGGCCCAGCCCACATAGTAGCAGTCACAGGTTGAAGTCTCACTGTTGGAGTCTCATGCCTACAGCTCTCCTGGTTTGGTGTTGCACTCGGGTAGCACTGTAGTTCTGGGGTTGTGGTAGGCAGTCTCGTCCTGGATGTTCCACTAGGTATTGCCCTAGTGGGGACCCTGCAGCGGCCCCACTCCTTTGGCAGGCTTCCGACACCTCAGGTTGTCTGACACAGCCTTTGAAATCTAGGTGGAGGCAGCTCCCCCCCCCCAGCTTACGAACTTCGTGCACTTGCAGAATTATCATCACACAGATACTACTAAGGCTTATTGCTGTGCCCTCCAGAGCAGCAGCCCAAGCCACACCCAGCCTGCCTGAGCCACAGCTGGGTCAGCTAAGGAACGCCGTGCTGGAATTCAGGGAGCAGAAGCCCACGACCCTGGGCAGCAAGTTCATGGAGGGTGCCCCATCCAGGCCCCCAAAACCATTCTGACTCCTTAGAGCTCTGGGCTTGTGATGGGAGGGGTAGCCTCAAAGATCTTGGAAATGACCTAAGGATGTAGTCCCAAATAGTTAGGAGGCTGAGACAGGAGGATCACGTAAGCCTCAGAGTTTGGGACCAGCCTGGACAACACAGTGATGCTTTCATCTCTAGAGAAAAAGAAAAAAAGATCTCTGGAATGCCTTTGGGATCATTCACCCATTCTCTTTTTTTTTCTTTTTTTTTTTTTTTTGCGGTACCAGGAATTGAACGCAGGGGCGTTCTACCTCCGTGCTACGCCCCCGGCCCTATTTTTTATACTTTATTTTTGAAACCGGGTCTCACAAAGTTGCGGAGGGCCTCACTAAGGAGAGAGAGAGAGAGACAGAGAGACAGGGAGAGAGAGCGCTGAGGCTGGCCGCGAACCTGGATCCTCCGGTCTCCACCTCCCAAAGTACTGGGATTACAAGCCTGCGCCACCACGCCCGGCTCACCCATTCTCTTAATGAATGCTACCTGGTTTCTTTCTAGCCATACTAATCTCTTTATCATCTCCTTATCACTTGAACAGAAACTTGGTTTCCTCTACTTAAAAATGTTCTTTTATTCTCTACCAGCTGAGAATCCTTGAAATCTCTAAACTCTTCCTTCTTTTTCATTATTTTTTTTTCTGTACTGGGGATTGAACCTAGAGGCATTCTACCTCACAGCTATACCCCCAGCCCTATTTTTTATACTTTATTTTGAAACCAGGTCTCACGAAGTTGCGGAGGGCCTCACTAAGTAGAGAGAGAGAGAGAGAGAAAGAGAGAGTGAGAGAGAGAGAGAGAGACAGGGAGAGAGACAGAGAGAGAGCTGAGGCTGGCCGCGAACCCAGATCCTCCAGTCTCCACCTCCCAAAGTACTGGGATTACAAGCGTGCGCCACCATGCCCTGCCCCCAGCCCTATTTTTTATTCTTTATTTTGAAACAGGGTCTTGCTAAGTAGCTGAGGCTGGCCGCGAACCCCGATCCTCTGGTCTCAGCCTCCCAAGTACTGGGATTACAAGTGTGCACCACCATGCCCGGCTCCTTCTTTTTCACTATAAATTCCATTTTTACATCATTTTTTCTCTCATGTTATTGTATGCAGTAAAAAAATAAAAATAGAATACGGCTGGGGGTGTAGCATGGAGGTAGAATGTCTCTGGGTCCAACCTCCAGTACAAAAAAAAGAAAGAAAGAAGGAAAACATGCAGCCCCATCAATATTTTGCTTAGAAATTTCTTCTAGCCGGGCGTGGTGGCGCACGCTTGTAATTCCAGTACTTGGGAGGCTGAGACGGGAGGATTCGGGTTCGCAGCCAGCCTCAGCTACTTAGTGAGGCCCTCCGCAACTTAGTGAGACCCTGTTTCAAAATAAAGAATAAAAAATAGGGCTAGGGGTGTAGAGATAGAATGTCCCTGGGTTCCATCCCCATTACCGCAAAAAAAAAAAAAGAAATTTCTTCTGCCAGATATCCTAGTTCATTGCTCTTACATTCTGCATTCATGTTGGGTGTGGTGGTGCACACCTGTAATCCCAGTATTTGGGAGGCTGATAGGAGGATTGAAGGTCCAAGGCCAGCCTCAGCAACTTAGCGATACCCTGTTTCCAAATAAAAAATAAAAAGGATTGGGGTGCAGCTTGGAGATAAAATGCTCTTAAATTCAATCTCCAGTACTACAAAAAAAAAAAAAAACTGCATTCAGACACAGATATAAGTTGGGCAAGTTCTTTACCAATTTGTAATGAGGATAGACTTTATTCCTGTTTCCAATGTCTTGTCCCTCACTTATGATTGAGACCTTATCAGAATTGCCTTTACCAGAGCCGTAAGTAGTGACACACACCTGTGATCCCAGCTTCTCAGGAGGCTGAGGTAGAAGGATCAGGAGTTGAGCAGCTGCAGCGGCGCCATCTTGGCAGGACTTTGCCAGCGGCTACCAGCATTGTGGCTCCTGCACAAGTCCAGCGGAGACGCCAGTGACTTACTGTGAATCCAGAAGCTGCAGAATAGCAGCAGTGTAGGCAAGCAGCGACTCCTTCCATGTGCGACACAGACCCGAACTGCTGCGTTGGCAGAAGCGGCAGCGGCGCCATCTTGATCAGACCGCGCCAACAGCAACTGGCAGTGCGGCTTCTGCAGGCCACCAACAAGGAAGCCAGGGAGCTCTTCTAAAACCAGCACTGCAGAGCATCAGCAATGGGTGCAAGCAGCAGTTTGATCCACACTCGGCAGAGTCCCCAGGCCTGAAGGCCTGACCAGAGCCTGCAGCAGCGACTGAGACCCCCCCCCCAGAGATTAAGAGCAGCACTCAAGGAGACCCTGCACAATTCACCATTGCCAAACTTTGGAACCAGCCAAGGTGTCCATTGACAGATGAATGGATCACAAAACTATGGGATATGTACACAATGGAATTTTATGCGGCCACAAAGAAGAACAAAATTACATCATTTGCAGGGAAATGGAGAGAACTGGAGAACATTATGCTAAGTGAAATTAGTAGGTCACTAAGAGTGAAAAGTCCAATGTCCCACCTAATATGTGGAAGCTAGATAGAATGGGACTTAGAAGGGACTCCTGACAAAGAAGAAGAAAACTTTAGATGAACAAAGAAGGTGACCTAACTGAGGAAGTTGGGAGGGGGGTGGAGGGAAACACACTATAGCACATGATGTACATACACAAACCTATAAGACTCAATTACTATGCGGAGCACGAAAGGGAGGGAAGGGGGAGGGAATAGGGTAGGATTTGAGGGAGGGCTAAATGAGCAATGTGTGCATGTATGATGCTGCTACCCTGATGTGTATCAAAATGTATAATTACAATACACCAATAAATGAATATATTAAAAAAAAAGAAGGACCAGGAGTTTAAGACCAGCCTGGGCAACGTAGCAAGACCCTGCCTCAAAAAAATTTTTTGCCTTTACCATCCATATTTGTACCAACATTCTTTTTCTTTTTTTTTTATGGTACTGGGGATTGAACCCAGGGGCATTCTACCTCTGAGCTACACCCCCAGTCCTATTTTTTTATTCTTTATTTTGAAAAAAGGTCTCGCTAAATTGTGGAGGGCCTCACAAAGTAGGTGAGGCTGGCCACGAACCTGCAATCCTCCTGTCTCAGCCTCCCAAGTACTGAGATTGCAAGTGTGTGCCACCACGCCCGGCTCCACCATTCTGATGATAAGCACGTAAGTAATCCCTAAGAAGTCTCAGACTTTCCCTACAGTTCCTCTCTTCTTATGAGTCCTCACCAGAATCACCCTTACTGCAATATAGGACTTCTCTAGCCTGCCTCCAAATTTTTCCAACCTCTACCTATTACTCAGTTCTAAAGACTCTTCCACATTTTCCTGCTATTTTTTTCAGAAAAACCCTACTCCTGGTACCAATTTCCTATCTTAGTTCATTTTGTGCTACTATAACAGAATACCACAGTCTGGGTAATTTGTGTGTGTGTGTGTGTGTGTGTGTGTGTGTGTGTGTGTGGTACTAGGGATTGAACCCAGAGGCATTATACCTCCGAGCTACACCCCCAGCCCGATTTTCTTTCTTATTTGGAAAGAAGTTCTCGCTAGGTTGCTGAAAGCCTTATTAAGTTGCCAAGGCTGGCTTCAAACCTGCAATCCTTCTGTCTCAGCCTCCCAAGTACTGGGATTACAGATGTGTGCCACTGCACCCAGCTCTGGGTAATTTTTTTTTTTTTTTTGCAGTACTGGTGATTGAACCAGGGGCATTCTACCTCCGAGCTACACCCCAGCCCTATTTTTTTATTCTTTATTTTGAAACGGGGTCTCACTAAATTGTGGAGGGCCTCATTAAGTAGCTGAGGCTGGCCCCAAACCTGGATCCTCCTGTCTCAGCCTCCCAGGTACTGGGATTACAAGCATGCACCACCACGCCAGGCTCTGGGTAATTTTAAATGAACAGAAATGTATTGGCTCATGATTCTGGTGTCTGGGAAGTCCAAGATTTAGGGCAGGCATCTGGCAAGGGCCTTCTTGCTTCATCATCCCATGGTGGAAGGGCAAAGAGAAGGAAGACGACAGACATAAAGAGATAATGAGAGAACAAAAAGAGGACTAAACTTGTCCTTTTATAAGGAAACCACTAACACAATAATGGTATTAACCAGTTCATGAGGTTAATCTTCCTATGACCCAAAAACCTCCCATTAGACCCTACCTCCCAACATCACCACAATGGAGATCAAGTTTCTAACACACAAACTTTGGGTGACACATTCAAACCACAGAAAAAATGCAGATTGAAATTTAACTTAATGTTATGGTGTCAGAAATAGATTTTAAAATAAAGAGGAATGCTGGGCATGGTGACACATGCTTGTAATCCCAGACTTGGGAGGCTGAGACCAAAGGATCCGTGTTTGCAGCTAGCCTCAGCTACTTAGTGAGGTCCTCCACAACTTAGTGAGACCCTGTTTCAAAATAAAGAATAAAAAAGTCGGGCGTGGTGGCGCACACTTGTAATCCCAGTACTTTGGGAGGCGGAGACCAGAGGATCCGGGTTCGCGGCCAACCTCAGGGCGCACGCGCGCACGCGCGCACGCAATCTATATCTCTCTCTCTCTCTCTCCTCTCTCCTCTCTCTCTCTCTCTCTCTCTCTCTC
>PVJS01055280.1:0-12696 GCA_004027185.1 Glis glis
AGGGAGAGAGAGAGAGAGAGAGAGAGAGAGAGAGAGAGAAAGAGAGAGAGAGAGAGACACAGGGAGAGAGAGAGAGCGTGAGAGAGCTGAGGCTGGCCGCGAACCCGGATCCTCCGGTCTCCGCCTCCCAAAGTACTGGGATTACAAGCGTGCGCCACCACGCCCGGCTTCCCCATCCCTTTTAGAACACTAAAATCCATACTTCATTCCTGGCTGTGCAGGCCGCCTGGAGACCTGGCTGGAAGACCGTGGTTCTCCACCCTTGGCTTCACAGGTTGCTGGGGGCGGGTTCAGCTGGTCCACGAGAGAGCTAGGAACAGAAATGGGGGCTCTTGGCTCTGACGATGATACAGTTTCCTACTGAAATCACACCAGTTTCTTTGGCTTCTTGCCTTCGGCCATTTTAGATGGAGCGTCCAGAGTCTGCCTGCCTTCTTTCCCTCCCTTCCTCCCTCCTTTACTTCTTCCCTCTTTCCTCCCTTCCCCTTACCCAAGAGAGAAGATAGAGGTATTTGGGGAGCCAACCAACCGTGTCTGCCACAAATAAGGAAGTCAGTCCAATCTGGGGTGCTCATATGTTGTCAACATAATAGGCGAAGGTTGTGGGGTTGGGAGATGAAGGGAGGCTGTTGTGAATAGTAATCTTTTTTTTTTTGGTTTATCCGCATGGATAAGTTAGACTTGTTAACATTATTTATAAAGATAATAATTACACAATTTCTAAATTCACAGAAATAGTCTGGCTTAATGATTTCTAAATGCACGTCCTAGGACATTAGGCGGCTTTTATTAATTCTGCTTCTGTGTGGGGAAGCAAGATGAAGAATCCTGAATCTTAAATATGCCCAAAGAGAAAGTTGTAGAAAACTCTGCGGTGTTGAGAGATGTCTGTCTGAGCCACGTGGACGGGGGCGAGGTCACTGCCCGTGACCTTGCCAGGGACTGCTGTCTCCCAGCCCCACGGGGCCCCCTGGCTACCTTGGGCACCTCTGTGTAGAATTTGCATTACCATTTTCACCGTGGAAGGAGAGGATCATTATTAATGCTCCCCCTTCCTAACTGGGGTGAGCATAAGCTTTCATTAATGGAGTCTGTCTTTAGGGCACACTTGATTTCACTTAGAATAAATTATCATACATTTATCATGAGTTAGCAAGTTATTAACATTAATATAAACAAATACACAGCGCATTTCTTGGGGAAGATTACATTTCTAATCACTTAGCGAGGGGTAGCAGGCGGCTTATACATATTTTATTTTTTCTAATGGATGTGCTTTCTCAGTTTCCATACTCACATTAAAAACATAATTCCTAGCACTTTGCATCTGTTAGCTCAGAAGGTACTTAATTGAACTGAATGGGTGGGTGGGTGGGTGGGTCGGGGGGGTGTTAAAAAATTAACTTTTCTCCTCCGCCGACAAACAAGAGCTTCCTCAGACACCTCTGGTACACCTGGGACTTGCTGTAATCTGCTGCTTAAAGACATTTCCATCCGTGGCTGGGACTGCTTTAAAATTTAATTTAGTGAAATGTCACCGTAGGAGACAAAGCATGCTAGATTTCCTTGGAGGTACCTGCTCAGAACATGGATTCCAACAAGTACTAATTAGGAAGGACAGAAATTAGCATGGACACAGCCCGATGGACCGGAAAGCTAAAACAACATCTGTTAATTATTTTGCAAATGCTGCTCTTTGCTTATATGAGAACCAGGCAGAGGGTGACCGAAATCAGGATGGATATGACTGTCCAGTTTCTTTAGTCAGTGGTCCACAGCGCCGGCGGCCATGGGGAGACACCAGGAGTTGTGGGTGAAGAGAGACCGCGCCCTGCTCTTGGTTATCTGAGTGTTGTTGGGCCAGTGACTTATTTCACTTCTTCAAGTATCAGTTTCTTCATCCGAAGAATGGGAATAAGAGTAGCATGCATTTCATAGGAGAGCGGGAAGGGTTTAAGAAGCTCATGTGGGCAAAGTGGTCCGCCATAGAGAAGTGCCCCGTGGTGAGTTACGGTAATGAGTGGCTTCTTGCCTCGAAATGTCAGATTGCCTTCTGGACACCGTATATCCCCTAGCATACATCCAGAATTTACTTCTCTGCCTAAATCATTATATTCCAACATTTAGAATGAAGCTATCAGCACAACCCCCTTTTATGTCTGCCTTTTCTTTTTTTGGTACTGGGGATTGAACCCAGGGGCATTCTACCTCCGAGCTACACCCCCAGCCCTATTTTATTTTTTACTTTGAGACAGGGTCTTGCTAGGTTGCTGAAAGTCTCCTCACTACTTGCTGAGGCTGTCCTCGAACCTGTGATCCTCCTGTCTCAGCCTCCCAAGTGCTGGAATTACAAGCATGTGCTACCACGCCCGATTTATGTCTGCCTTTTAGTTGATGGCTAGAGTCATCTGCAAGCGGCTATGACGCCTTCCTGTTCACAGCCAGGCCTTCTATTTCCTCCTTTACACTCCCCCATCCTCCCGCCCGGCCAGCGGGGAGGTTATCCTACATCCATGGGTCCCCCTGCTTTAGGCCTGTTGTTCTTCCAGTCCCTACTGGGACCTGTCACATTTCTTTATGCCTAAGAGAGCAGGCCAGCTCCCCATATGTGGATTTTAAACACCATTAGGTGATAGGAAAGGGCTCTTGACTGAGTGATCATTCCAGAGTGGAGATCTTAACACTTCGCTGGTATCAAGTCTAGTTCAGAGACGTCTTCCTCAGTCAAGATTAAAGATGCCTGTGTCCATCCAGGGAGCAAGACAGATGGAACACTTTGATACCTTCACCATCTAGAAATTCCAGGGCACCCAGTAGCAGGGAAGGTCACCTTGCAGTGAAATCCTGGTTCCCGGGCATCACCCATCTTTCCCCATCACCGTGAGGAGACTGCTGTTATTCTGTGGCAAAGGCCTCCGTGGTCTCCCTAGATGGCCTTGCCTAAGATGATTCACTACTCATTATGTCCAAGCCTGACCCTGGCCGGTAGGATGGCCCCTTTCATCATGGTCCCTCGGGAACCCAGGCTGGTGGAAGCCCCTTGGTGACACCTGTTCCCAGGGTCACCGAAGAGTCTCCTCTGGCTCCTGAGGTCTTAACTTGAGCATGGCAGGGGGCTCTTGCTGGAAACTCATGGACGCACAAGTCACATGACACTCTTATTGTGCAGCCAGCATGTGCCCGGAAGGAGGAGTATTTGTGAAGTATTTGTGTGAGACCACAGTGAACTCTCACTGTGTCCAAACCACCCACACTCTCCTGCCCTTGCCGGAGAGGACTCTGGTAGGTCATGTCTGCTCTCTACTGTCTCCTTAATTTGTTCTTTCTCTTTCCATGGTGGTAAATGGTAGCTCTAAGCATGGTTATGAGCTGTGTCCCTGAATCTTGGACAGACGCGGGACCTGGGGTGGTCTTGAAATCTCTATACCGTTCTCAGTTCCGCTTGTGACTGGTACCTTCTCTCTCCATCCTCATCCAGGCTTCCCCTGGTTATGCTATCTCTCTGATTCTCCAGCTCATGTCTCCTGTTGTCTCTCTGATGTCTCTGTGGTCCATCTCCCCCACTGAATTGGCTTTGTGAGTACAAAGAACCTTCTCTGTCTTTTACAGTGTTCTATCCTGGGCACCTAGCATGGTCCTGCGATGTGGTAGGCAATCAAAAAAATATTTCTTTGACAAGGAAAGCCTGTGCTCTTGATCATGTAGCCACTCTCGTCCAAAGAGCAGTGAGCGGGCACCATTATTTCCAAATCCCCACACTCACACGTGTGTCTGCTGCCCAGTCTCATGCCGCCTGGGAGTTGGTTAGAAATGAAAATTCTTGTCCTTCTCCCCTCTACGCACCCACCCCCAGAGTTGAGGGCCCAGCATCTACATCCTAATAAGATCCCAGGTGATATGCATCCACCGTAAGGGTTGAATGGCGTCTCTCCAAATGTTCCTGTGGATTGTCCCTTCCCCGATTTGCTCAGATTCTTTCCCCACCTACCACCCTGTTCCAATGTTTTTATGTTTCTTCACACCCAATATGCTGTATAGACATGCCTGCAGCCCAGTATATCGAATGTCCCCTGAAGAACTCATGCATTAATGTTCAGAGTTGATGTCTTTAAGTCGTGAGGGTTGTAATCTCATCAGTGGATAAATAAATCCATTGTAATGGATTTACTGGGTGGTAACCTAGGCAGGTGGGGTGTGGCTGGAGAAGGTGGGTCCCTGGGGTGTGGCCTTAGGGACTGTGCTTGTGTCTTTGAATCCCCTTTCTTGCTTGTTGACTGTCTTGCTACTGGCCTCCATGATGTGAAAGCAGAGCCCTTGCTCTCTCCCTCTCTCTGCTTCCTGTCACCATGCCCTGAACTCTGCAGACCCAGCCTCACATGGACTGAACCCCAAATCTCCAAAAACTGTGAGCAAATAAATCTTCCTTCCTCTAAGTTGTGTGGTCAGTCGTTTTGGATTATAGCAGTGAGAATGGGGACCAAGATAGGCAGTGAAGGAGCTCACCTGTATCCTGAACTCACGGGCTGGAGGACTGACTTAGATACCTTCAAGTAGGTCTAATTTTTCAGGATAGAGTTTCCAGGTAGCTGGCAGCATTGACACCTGTTTTAAAACTCAAATCCCCTAGAAAGCTGGTCCTGTGAATTCTTTTAATGCTTCTCTAACCTGGGAGGCTCTTGGTGGGTAGGTTCCAAAGAAAAACAACTCCATGAAATTTTCCACAAAATCAAATTCTCCGTGGTGGAACACATTTGAGAAATGCCAACTCATGATACACGGCATTGTTGCAAAGGCTCTACCCACTGTGAGAGAAATCTGTCTCCATTCCTGGAGCCCAGCATTTACCAAGCGTTTTGACCATGGGATTTTTTCCCCCCTGGAATATAGATAATCTGAATCGTAGATGCCACCTTCTTCAAGTGGTTCATTTCAGAGTCATTCTTAAAACAGCTTTAGATGGAAGTGAGGGATGGGAGGGCTGGGCAGGAGGAGGGGAAGAGATTGCTGAGGGCCAGGGCAGAAGGCTAGAATTCTCTTTCCTAACCACTTGGATTTGTCAGAGCTTGGCCTGAGCCTGTCTTGAGTTCCTTTTGGGGTTATTAATTAAAGTTTGAGGGGTACATAATTCAATCTTGCCTTTTCCTCTGTTTCCCATGCATATTAATGATGTCTTTACGCTCGAAATCTCAGCTCATTCATGGTGGAACCATTACACATATTTTATAGCGGAAGCTCCCAAAGTACTTTTGAGGGTATGGGGCATAAAACCTAAGTGGGTATAGTTTGAATTAAATGGGCTTCTGGTCCACCTCCAATTAAATAAGAACATGACATTCAGAGAACCTTGTAGTGGATTCCGAATTGAGATATTTATAGTCCGTGGCGCAGTGCTCCAGAGCAGATCCATACTAGCCGTGCATCAAAGACCAGAGCTGCTCACCTCAAAGACCCTGTAGGGCATGTTGGCCCCCTTGCTGCCCAAGGGCATGGGTGTTCCATGCCGGTGATGGAAAAGGGCTTTGTAAAGACCCATGCAGGGGTAGAAATGCAGTATTTCCAACAGCTGGACATGGATTTCCAAAAGAGGGGAGAGGATCTTTGGGAAGAACTTCTGCAAGGATTCAGGTACTTGGGGGACTTAGTCTTGACTTCAGAGGCAGGCAGAGCTACCCTATAGGAGAGAAGGCATTTGCTTTGGTTTCAGAGAGAAAAGAGCAAAGGAGAGAGAAGCTGGGCTTCTTTTGCAGGAAGGGCTGGGGGAAAGCTCAGAAAGCTCAGGATCTTGAGGGCAGGACTGTGCCCCAGGAGCCCATGGCGTCTGTGGCCTGCAGACAGCCTTGAACCCCTTGCCCAGCCTCCCCTGAGCACCGTGAAGCGCACCCATGAGCGCTTCGGGTGGGAGCACTTTCTCTTGGTTGAATCTGGTGAAAGACCAGCCCAGACCCACAGGAGAACATCTAATTCAATAATACTGATGACGGCGGTGGTAATAGTAACAAGATTGGCTCCCTTAGCCCTTCCTTTGTGCCAGGCATGGTGCAAACCACATCATCCCTATTACTGATAGTCAGGGCTATTCTTAGCCCCATTTTATACATGGAGGAAAATGATGTTAGAGAGGAGTAAAAACATTGCTGAGGTCAGAGTCCGCATGCTTCTGAGTCTACACAGAGAACAGCGGCTACACAAGGAACTCTTGTCCTACATGCTACAGAAAAAAAACAGGGTGACTGGTACCTCTGTCCATGGTGGGATTGAGGGTTTGAACTGTTTTTTTTTTCAGATCTAAAGAGCTAGGGATTCCCTTTACCTGGAACTAAGTTAACTTGTAACTGATATTATCATCTTTTAGCATATTTATTTATCCGATTATTTTATAAGGTTGGAGAATGATTAACTTAGATGTCTGTCTTCCTTTCCAACACTTCCTGATCCCTCTTTCATGAGTCCATCATTAAAGATGGCCAGCAAACTACACAGCTGGCAGTAGGGGCTAGAGTGGGTATGAAGACCTATGAAACAAATTTCCTTATGTTTACGGAATTTATAATCCCAGCAAGTGCTCTGGGATTTGATAGCATGAACCTGTCTTCATTCCCATTCACCGCTTTCTCCAGCAGTATGGGGTCCTGCCATTTGGCAGGTGAGGAAGAGGGAGAGGGGCCCTGACGTAGATTTCAGTAGCTCCTTGAGAATGGAAACCACACTTCCTGTGGCCCTAATACAACTGCAGGGTGTGCGCACAAGCACGTGGGTTCATTCTTGTGGTTTGATACAAAAGGCAAGCTACCATCTTGGAAAATACACAAGTACAATTACCCGCATTGCACATTTTTTTTTTAACTTGGTGACCTTACTTCCATTCTTTCTGTCCACTGATAGGTGGCCCCTTGGGTTTTCAAACTGGAAAGGAAATGAGCAATTTCTGAGGCTTTACAGATGGAGCCTGAGAAGCGAGGGTAGACAGTGCTTGGTGGCCAAGAAGAGTCTTTTTTTTTTCCTTTGGTACTGGAAGTTGAACCCAGAGCCACACACCCCCCGCCTTATTTATTTATTTATTTATTTATTTATTGAGGTACTGGGGTACTGGGGATTGAACCCAGGGGCATTCTACCTTTGAGCTACACCCCCAGCCCTATTTTTTATTCTTTTATTTTTCAAAACAGGGTCTCACTAAGTTGTGGAGGGCCTCCCTAAGTACCTGAGGCTGGCCGCAAACCTGCAATCCTCCTGTCTCAGCTTCCCAAGTAATGGGATGACAAGCGTGTGCCACCATGCCCGGCTTTAATTTTTTTTTTTATTTTGAAACAGGGTCTCGCTAAGTTGCTGAGGGACCTTGCTAAGTTGCTGAGGCTGCCCTCGAACCTGTGATCCTCCTGTCTCAGCCTCCCAAGTACTGGGATTACAGGCATGCGCCAGCATGCCCAGCTCCCCAGGCTATTAAATGCAGAGATTAAGTGTGCAAAGAACCTCACACAATGTCTGACACTTAGTAGGTCTTCAGTAAATGCACGCACATCGAATGAATGGATGCTCAGAGACATTCCAGCACTGTGAGATTTTACCGCCCCAAGTTTTAACCACCGCCACTGAATATTTATGAGAAATAAATGTGACATACTGCTCTAATTTCATACATTCCGCAGTCTTAACCATTCTTTCGCAGCCGTAAACAATCTTTCATGTAGCCCATGTCTATTCTCACGAATGTCAGCTAGCTATGAAACTGACTCCTGTCTAATTAGCCAAGTGCTATTCTTAGATAGAACTTGATGGCTTTAATAAGGGCTGACTCATTATTTGCATCAGAAAATATGGTATCTATTTATGTTTCTGCTTGTGATGATACTCCAGAATTTTTGTCTTTGGTAAAACTGTATCGGGTATTTTATTTTATTTTATTTATTTTATTTTATTTTTGGCGGTACCAGGGATTGAACCCAGGGGCATTCTACCTACATGCTGCACTCCCAGCCTTATTTTTTATTCTTTTTTTTTTTTTTTGGCGGTACCGGGGATTGAACGCAGAGGCATTCTACTTCCGCACTACGCCCCCGGCCCTATTTTTTATGCTTTATTTTTGAAACCGGGTCTCACAAGGTTGCGGAGGGCCTCACTAAGGAGAGAGAGAGAGACAGAGAGAGAGAGAGACAGAGCGAGAGCTGAGGCTGGCCGCAAACCCGGATCCTCCGGTCTCTGCCTCCCAAAGTACTGGGATTACAAGCGTGTGCCACCACGCCCGGCCTTATTTTTTATTCTTTATTTTGAATCAGGTTCTCATTAAGTTGTGGAGGGCCTCACTAAGTAGCTGAGGCTGGCCGCGAACCCAGATCCTCCGGGCTCAGCCTCCCAAGTACTGGGATGACAAGCGTGCGCCCCCACGCCTGGCTATATCAGGTATTTTAGAAATATTTGCTCACATGTATGAACATCGTCAGTGTTCATTTTAGCAAATGCCGCAACCAGGGGGCTCCGATCAGAGAGAAAAATTCAGCTATGGGATTAGTGGCTTCAGGATGCGCTTACAGCGAGCCTCTAACACCTGTCTTAGAAATGAGCCTTTTCTCCAAGATTCAGGAAGACCCGTGATTACAATCTAGACCTTTCTCCTATTTCTTAAAAGAGAAAAAATGTCAACTTTGAAACAAGCCATCTGCTAGCGGCCAGGGTCAGAAGCAGGCCCCCATTACAAACCCAGGGGTGTTCTACCTCCGAGCTACACCTCCAGCCCTTGTAAATTTTGAGACAAGGTCTCACTAAGTTGCTGAGGCTCTCACTAAGTTGCTGAGGCTCGCCTCGAACCTGTGATCCTCCTGTCTCAGCCTCCCAAGTACTGGGATGACAGGCATATCAAGACACTATTTCTGCAACTTTCTTTTTTTGCAGAACTACGAGCTAAATCATTCGCTTAACAGCTGCATATTAACCCACCACGTGTACGTGCTGGCCTTTATTTAACAAATGCCCTTAGGTTAATTGCTCTACCAAAATTAACATCTTGTGTACATCTTAAAATAGGTTTACAACAAATATTCACGGAGCACCTCAGATGTTCTGGGAGAAGCTCCCAGTCTCGTGGCGCCTTCGACGGGTGTGGGAGATTGGGGGCCAGCACATTTAGAGGCAAAGGTAATTAGGGATAGAAGGAAGTGTGCATTTGATTTGGTTGGGAATATGGGAGACAGAGGGCTTAGGATGGGCTGGTGGAGGGATAGGATGGTAGCTCTCTGCTGGGCCACAGAGGATGTGCACACAGCTTGTAATGAAGGACAGGGCTGTGGAGCTGTGGGGCTCAGCAGAGCTTGGAGCTAAGAGGAAAAGGAAGAGTTTGTGGCAGGGGTCTTCTCTGGGCCCTAATTCTGCACACTGCAAAAGCAAGACAGAGTGAAGGGCTGAGAGTTGAAGGTTTGGAGGCCCCTCTGTGGAGGTGGAGATCGGGCACTGAGCACCATCAAGGAGGACTGGGAGCCAAGCTTCCTGAGTCCAGGAAGGGAGGAGCCTGAGGCCCAGGCAGAGGAAGCCCTGGCCGCCTGGGCGAAAGCGGGTTTGCAGAGCTGGACCCCGGACACCCGACCCTGGGCCTGCAGCACTGAGTCCAGGAGCTGAGACACTTCAAGAGAGAGTTGATATCTTTCCTATGTGGCTGTTTGTGCAGAAATGAAGCCCGTCTTGCCCAAACATTTCACATTCCTCAGTAAAGTCTCAACATGCAGCTCACAAGGTTAAGGCAAATTTCCTCTTACATTTACTCGTTGGTACTGTATTTTTCTTTGACTATTATAATTGGGACCTTTCTGTCATGGAATTTATAACTGATGATGGCTTTATAAAGATGTTCTTGATTTCATGATTTGGGGTCACAGCCTCCTCTCCGAATGTTATCACTTCCCAGTGTTTTTCTGTTACTTTGATTGGATTTTCTAGGCATGCAGGGACATCGATGGCAAATATCGATATATTTTTACCTTCTTTTCAAATACCTATTACTTCTGCATTGCTTAGGCTTAATTTTTTTTATTAAGGATTAATTTCAATTTTGCTTAAATGGATCTTTGCCTATTGCTCAAGATCATGATATGCTTTCTTATTTCTCCAATTGATTAACACGTTGAGTGAAACATTGATCAATGTTTTGTTTCTCTCTTTATTCATACAATGAGACCATTTAGTCGCAATGCCACAAATCATTTCATTTAGATTAGAAATTGTATTCATTATCTTTATTTCATTCAATACGAACTTATTGTCTGTTTTTAGAATGCATTTGTTCATTGCTTTGAATGTTACAGGCTGCTCATGATATGGTAACAACAACAACAAAAAACCTGGATGGATCTTGCCCTCACATGGATGATAGTAAACAGGGGTATAAATCATATGGTCACAACAGACATGCTATTCAGAGTGATTGCTATTGTCTCCCATTGATTCTTTTTTTATGTTTGAGTCAATTTAATTTGCATGTGTGTATATGTATATATATATAATATATATGCATACTTGCACACATGTATAGAACAAGAAAGATACACAATAAAGATATTGATGGCTGAGATATTTGTGTATGGGGGGGAGGGTACTGGGGATTGAACCCAGGACCATTCTACCCTTCAAGCTATACACCCCCAACCCTATTTTGTTATTTTTATTTGGAAACAGGGTCTCACTAAGTTGTTGAGAGTCTCACTAAGTTGCTGAGGCTGGCTACGAACCTGTGATCCACCTGTCTCAGCCTCCCAAGTACTGGGATTATTACAGTTGTGCGCCACCATGCCCCGCTAGATTTTTTTTTTTTTAAACATGCACTTAAGTACCGTCTTTGGCCCATTTTGTGTGCATAGTTTTGGGGAATGCGCTTCATTCCACGTACCAAGAAGCACATTATACAAGGCAGGTGTGTAATTTTCTTCTTGACTGTGTGAGACAGTTCACACTAGAAGCGACTCAGGTTTGATTACCATCCCTCTTTATCCCTTCCGGTAAATGATACATGTGTGTCTACACACACACACACACACACACACACACACAGGGACACACATACACAACCAGAAACAAAGTAACAATCACTTACAGACTGACAATCCACAATGAAGAAATGTTGACGTTTTGTGATGTTTGTCTTTTTTTTAAATAAAGAAAAACATGATTTGGGATATGTTAGCAAGGTATATTAGTAGAGTGCCTTGGATTTGTAAAACATATAAACAATTGTTTTGTCTGCAAAGAATGATGCTTCCCCCCTCCCTTTCCGAATCCATAGATCTCTTACTTATTCTTTCTTGGTTTTATTCCTTCACCGAGACCTCTGGTGACACACCCAGGTGCTGGCAGGATCCTGCTCTTGTTCTTAAGGAAGACGCTCTTGTGGCCCTCGCACACTGTTGACTTACTGTTCCTGTTCTGCTAAGAGTTTTTGTAGATTCCGGGATGACAAAGATTCTTTCCAGAACTGGCGAGCTGGATGTTCCTCTTTCCTCCTTCTTCTAATTACAAATGCTTTTCCTTAGAGAGGGCTCCTTGATAAACTTTCATAATTTATTAGGCATTTATTCTTCTCTTTTGATAGTTCCATCTTTTTCCAGAGTCCATTTTTATTATCTATAGTTTCTTAGGAACACCCCTTTCCTCCTGATTTTCAAATTCACGAGCGTAGGGCTCATACAGTAATATGTATTTTTTTTTTTTTTTGCAGTACTGGGGATTGAACCCAGGGGCATCCTACCTCCGAGCTACACCCCCAGCCCTATTTTTTATTCTTTATTTTGAAACAGGGTCTCACTAAGTTGCGGAGGGCCTCACTAAGTAGCTGAGGCTGGCCGTGAACCTGGATCCTCTGGTCTCAGCCTCCCAAGTACTGGGATGACAAGCGTGCGCCACCATGCCCAGCTCAGTATGATGTCTTTAAACATCCCGAGCATCTGTGTTTATTTACCCTCTCTCCCTTCTAATCTTCATCACTTATATTTTCTGCTTAGATTTCTTAGATTAGGCTAACCAGAGGCCTATCATCTCTTATCATTGGTCTTTTGAAATTATTCTTTTTTTTCAATAAAAAAAAATATGCACACCATCTGCTGCTTCCCCCAGAGCCTGGAATCCACTTTCTGGATGAGCTATGTGGAGGTTAGGAGAGTCACAGAAACAAAAGGCCTAATGATAGAGACTGTGGGTTCATGTAGACACCACATCCTAGCGCCATGCTGGTCCTCTTCTTCATGCAGGGAGCGGCAGGCAGGCGGCCCTCCCCCAGCTGCCGGCTCCCTGATGTCTACCCAGGGCCCCACACACTCCCCTGCCCTGCTTTCTATGACTCAGCAGCCTGATGGCGTGGTTTCCAACTTGACCCCACATTTTCACAAAGAGCCCATCATTCTAGTCAGCTGGATGCCCATATTTTCTTCCTCTTTGAAAATAACTCTTATTACTCGATTCTGGTCCCAAACCATTATTCTACCCTAGTTTTTCTTTAGGGATTTATTGATATTTCCTGTGGTCGATTTTTGAAATGTAATTGGCCATCTGAAAAAGTATATCCTGTGTATATTTTTATTTTAGACATAGAGAAAGCTATTAATTTTTATTACTTATATTATTTAGGTTCTCTATAGCTGCCTGCCTCTCTTTCTTTCTCCTTCCTTCCTTCCTTCCTTCCTTCCTTCTTTCTTTCTTTCTTTCTTTCTTTCTTTCTTTCTT
>PVJS01055281.1:0-12697 GCA_004027185.1 Glis glis
TTGTAATCCCAGTACTTTGGGAGGCGGAGACCAGAGGATCCGGGTTCGCAGCCAGCCTCAGCTCTCTCTCTCTCTCTGTCTACTCTCCTCTCTCTCTCTCTCTCTCTACTCAGGCCCTCCGCAACTTCGTGAGACCCGGTTTCAAAATAAAGGATAAAAAATAGGGCCGGGGGTGTAGCGCAGAGGTAGAACGCCCCTGGGTTCAATCCCCGGTACCGCAAAAGAAAAAAAAAAAAAAAAAAAAAAACCTAGGGCTGGGGGTGTAGCTCAGAGGTAGAATGTGCCTGGGTTCAATCCCCAGTACCGCAAAAAAAAAAAGAAAGAAAAAAGAATGATTTCAATTGTTAACATTTCTTCATCAAGTTTTAGTTCTGCACTTTAATGATATACCAACCTCATTATTTAGCCAGTCTATAGATGTTATAAATAAAAGAAATCTTGAAAGTCTAGGGGCCTGCGGCGCTATGCCACAGCAATCAGTCCAACCCAGATTAAGTGACTGCCACTCATCACTGCCCGCCAGGGGCCCTGTTACCTCAATCATCCTGCTGTCCACAGGCAAGGTGGTGCTGACCATGTGGACGTTAGGTGTGGATGTCGACCGCTGCCTCTGGGAGAGGGACCCTTCAGAGGTAGGGCTGGAGGTGTTGAACGTGAAGGCATGGGGTGTGGAGTATCTGTGCTGGGAACTAGATGAGAAGAAAGAAAATTCCATGATCGTCAGTCAGATCTACTCACCGGTAAAGTCTTCCAACTAAGTTTCTTCATTAAGATACTAAGGGATCAGCCGGGCATTGTGGCGCACGCTTGTAATCCCAGTACCTGGGAGGCTAAGACAGGAGGATCGCAGGTTCGAGGACAGCCTCAGCAAGTAATGAGACTCTCATCAATCTAGTGAGACCCTGTTTTTTTTTTGTGGTTTTTTTTTTTTTTTTGCGGTACTGGGGATTGAACCCAGGGGCGTTCTACCTCCGCGCTATGCCCCAGGCCCTATTTTTTTATACTTTATTTTGAAACTGGGTCTCACGAAGTTGCGGAGGGCCTCACTAAGTAGAGAGAGAGAGAGAGAAGAGAGGAGAGAGAGATAGATCGCGCGCGCATGCACACTGAGGCTGGCCACGAACCCGGATCCTCCGGTCTCCGCCTCCCAAAGTACTGGGATTACAAGCGTGTGCCATCACGCCCGGCTAATGAGACCCTGTTTCAAAATAAAAATAAAATCGGGCTGTGGGTGTAGCTCGGAGGTAGAATGCCCCTGGGCTCAATCCCCAGTACAACAAAAAAGATACTTAGGGGTTGCCAGGAGTGGTGCACTCCTGTAATTCCAGTACTTGGGAAGCTGAGAAAGGAGGACTGCAAGTTAGTGGGCCACCTTTAGCAAGGCTCTGTTTCAAAATAAAAAACAGCCAGGCATGGTGGTGCATGCTTGTAATCCCAGTGCTTGGGAGACTGAGACAGGAGGATCCCAGGTTCACAGTCAGCCTCAACAACTTGTGAGGCCCTCACCAACTTAGTGAGACCCTGTTTCAAAATGAAGAATAAAAAATGGGGCTGGGGATATTGCTTAAGAGGTAGAATCCCCCTGGGTTCAATCCCCAGTACTACAAAAAAAAAAAAAAAAAAAGCCCGGCGTGGTGGCACACGATTGTAATCCCAGTACTTGGGAGGCTGAGACAGGATGATCTGGGTTTGCAGCCAGCCTCACCTTCTTAGTGAAGCCCTCTGCAACTTAATGAGACTCTGTTTCAAAATAAAGAATAAAGAGCCAGGCGTGGTGGTGCACGGTTGTCATCCCAGTATTTGGGAGGCGGAGACCGGAGGATCCGGGTTCATGGCCAGCCTCAGCTACTTAGTGAGGCCCTCTGCAACTTCGCGAGACCCGGCTTCAAAATAAAGTATAAAATATAGGGCCGGGGATGTAGCTCGGAGGTAGAATGCCTCTGGGTTCAATCCCTGGTACCGCAAAAAAAAAAAAAAAAAAAAAGAATAAAAAATAGGGGTGGCGGTGTATCTCAGAGGTAGAATGCCCCTGGGTTTGATCCCCAGTACCACAAAAAAAAAATTTTTTTTAAATAAATAAAATAGGTTTGTAATCCTAGCATTTGGGAAGATGAGACAGGAGGATTGCAGGTTCTAGGACAGAATGCCCCTGGGTTTGATCCCCAGTACCGCAAAAAAAAAATTTTTTTTAAATAAATAAAATAGGTTTGTAATCCTAGCATTTGGGAAGATGAGACAGGAGGATTGCAGGTTCTAGGACAGCCTTAGCAAGTATAAAGATTCTCAGCAACCTAGCAAGACCCTGTTTCAAAACAAAAAATAAAGCTGGGCGTGATGGTGCACGCTTGTAATCCCAGTACTTGAGAGGCGGAGACCGGAGGATTCGGGTTCGCGGCCAGCCTCAGCTACTTAGTGAGGCCCTCCGCAACTTTGCGAGACATGGTTTCAAAATAAAGTATAAGCTGGGTGTGGTGGCGCACACTTGTAATCCCAGTACTTTGGGAGGCGGAGACCGGAGGATCCGGGTTCGCGGCCAACCTCAGCGTGCATGCGCGCGCGATCTCTCTCTCTCTCTCCTCTCTTCTCTCTCTCTCTCTCTACCTAGTGAGGCCCTCTGCAACTTCGTGAGACCCGGTTTCAAAAATAAAGCATAAAAAAAATAGGGCCGGGGGCATAGCGCGGAGGTAGAACGCCCCTGCGTTCAATCCCCGGTACCGCAAAAAAAAAAAAAAAGTATAAAAAATAGGGCCAGATGTGTAGTTCAGAGGTAGAATGCCTCTGGGTTCAATCCCTGGTACCGCAAAAAACAAAACAAAAAAAACAACAACAAAAAAATTGGGCTGGGGGTATGGCTCAAAGGCAGAATGCCCTTGGGTTCAATCACCAATACCACACACACACAAAAAATACACACACACACACACACACACAAATCATAGTGTGGGGGTTGAGGATATAGCTCAGTTACATAGCACTTCCACAAGGCCCTGGAATCCATCCCTAGCACCCCTCCCACCTCCACAACAAAAAAGTATTATATAGATAATTTTTATTGTTTGCTCTAAAGATTAGTTTAAGCTTTGCTCAGATTCACGTAATACCCATTTATGAATTCAAGGGATAAGAGGCTAGATTTTCTATTACCTTGAAAAAGCATCTTCCCAAGTAATTCTATATTTATGCCTTCAGAAGCCTAGTTTCTTCTAATATTCAGAGGCAAGTAGTTTTTTGATCAAATGTGCTTTGCAAATTAATAAAAAGCTGGGGGTGGGGGTGCATGCCTGTAATCCCAGTAGGTGGGAGGCTGAGACAAGAGGATCGCAGGTTCAAGGCCAGCCTCAGCAACATAGCACGGCCCTTGCAACTTAGTGAAACCTTGTTTCAAAGTAAGAAATAAAATAGGGTTAGGGGTATATCTCAGAGATATAATGCTCCTGGGTTCAATTCCAGTTCCATTAAAAAAAATTATCAAAAAAAAAAAAAAAAGCTTCAGCCAGGCATGGTGGCGCACGCTTGTAATCCCAGTACTTGGGAGGCTAAGAGCGGAGGATCCAGGTTCGCGGCCAGCCTCAGCTACTTAGTGAGGGCCTCCGCAACTTAGTGAGACTGTGTTTCAAAATAAAGAATAAAAAATAGGGCTGGGGGTGTAGCCCGGAGGTAGAATGCCCCTGGGTTCAATCCCCAGTACCAAAAAAAAAAAAAAAAAAGCTTCAAGGAGCTGGGCATGGTGGCGCATGCTTGGGAGGCTGAGACGGGAAGAACTGCAGGTTCGAGGACAGCCTCAGCAAATAGTGAAACTCTCATCAACCTAGTGAGACCCTGTTTTCAAGTACTAATAAAATAGGGCTGGGAGTGTAGCTTGGAGGTAGAATGCCCCTGGGCTCACACCCCAGTATTGCAAAAATAAATAAACAAATGAATAAATAAATAATCAATCTTCAAGTCAATACTCGGCATGCTGGCTCACACCTGTAATCCCAGTACTTGGGAGGCTGAGACAGGAAGATCACAAGTTCAAGGCTAGCCTCAGCAAAATAGCAAGGCCCTCAGCAACTAAGCGAGACCAATTAAAAATAAAAAATAGGGCTGGGTATGTAGCTCAGAGGTAGAATACCTCTAGGTTCAATCCCCAGTACCAAGAAAAAATGCAATGCAAACTCATAGGCATGTGAGAATTGATAAATGGATATTAATATTGAAATCTAAGCCAAACATGGTGGCACACGCTTGTAATCACAGTACTTGGGAGGCTGAGACAAAATGATCCCAGGTTCGAAGCCAGCCTCAGCAATTTAGTGAGGCCCTCCACAACTAGTGAGACCCTGTTTCCAAATAATAAAATAAAAAGGTCTGGGGCTGTAGCCCGAAAGTAGAATGCCCCTGGGTTCAATCCCCAGTACCACCAAAAAAAAAAAAAAAAAAAAAAAAAAAAGGCCAGGCGTGGTGGCGCACACTTGTAATCCCAGTACTTTGGGAGGCGGAGACCGGAGGATCCAGGTTCGCAGCCAGCCTCAGCTCGCGCACACGCGCGCACGCACGCTCTCTCTCTCTCTACTTAGTGAGGCCCTCCGCAATTTCGTGAGACCCGGTTTCAAAATAAAGTATAAAAAATAGGGCTGGGGGCGTAGCGCAGAGGTAGAACGCCCCTGCGTTCAATTCCCGGTACCACAAAAAAAAAAAATTCATTCATTCATTCATTCATTTATTTATTTATTGGTACTCGGAATTGAACCCAGAGGCATTCAACCTCTGACTTACACCCCCAGACTGATTTTTTTTTTGTGGTACTGGGGATTGAACCCAGGGGCATTCTACCTCTGAGCTACACCCCCAGACCAATTTTTTTATTCTTTATTTTGAAACAGGGTCTCATTAAGTCATAGAGGGCCTAAGTAGCCGAGGCCAGCCAAGAACCCAGATCTTCCGGTCTCAGCCTCCCAAGCACTGGGATTACAAGTGTGGGTCACCACACACTGCTCCCAGACCTATTTTATTTCTTATTTGGAAACAGGGTCTTACTAGGTTGGTGAAAGCTTCACTAAATTGCTAAGGCTGTCCTCAAACCTGCAATCCTCCTGTCTCAGCCTCTCAAGTACTAGTATTACATTCGTGTACCACCACGCCCGGCATGTATACAATTTATAATACAACAGTTTATTAAATACCAGGGTTTTGGCAATACAAGGTCACAATAAGCATTTTGGAGATGAGGGTCTTATGTATTTATTTAATTAAACATTTATTTTTTAGCTGGTTGTGGTGGCACATGCCCGTAATCCTAGTACTTGGGAGGCTGTAATAGGAGGATTACAAGTTTGTGGCCAGCCTCAGCAAACTCCTGAGGCCCTCCGCAACTTAGTGAGATCTTGTTTCAAAATAAAAAATAAAATAGAGCTGGGGATGTAGTTCAGAGGTAGTATGCCCCTGGCTCAATCCCTAGTACCACAAAAATAAATTTTTGTGTGTATGTGTGGTACTGAGAGATGAATCCAGAGGCAATCTGCCTCTGAGCTATACCTCCCAGCCTTAATTTATTTTGAAACATGGTCCCACTAAGGTGTTGAGGGTCTAAAGCTGCAGAGGGCCTTGCTATATTGTTAAGGCTGACCTTGAACCTGCAATCCTCTTTTCTCAGCCTCCCAAATACTTGGATTACAGGCATGTGCCACCGTGCCCAGCTTGAGGGTTTTATTTTTATTGAATTGCTATTTCAGTTTGGGGACCCTTCCCACTGAGGCTTAACTCACTACATAATGAGGAAGGCAGAATCAGAAACTTCTAAAAATATATCGAGATATTAAGGGAGGTGTCATAATAAGGGAAGGAAGTGTAGTCAAGGTCATTTTTCAGAACCACAGGACCACAGAGAGAAACTTGTACACGCTGCCCTAACACCAGTACCATGATCCACAGACATGACAAGGGCCTTATACTGACAAGGGAATGCAAAGGATTCCTGCCTTCTGTATTTGGGTTTCTAACCCCAACCACCCCAACATAATTTTATTAAAGAAAAGCTGTAGATACAGAATTACCTAACGGGTAACCGGGAAACAGACTCTCGCATCCGACGCATCGTCAAGGGAGGGAGCGCTGGGACACCGCTCTCACCGATGGTGGAATTTGGAAATAACCTAAATGAAATCAGAGAAAGACAGTTTTACATTTTTTTTTTTTGGTGTGGTATTGGGGATTGATCCCAAGGGCATTCTACCTCTGAACTACACCCCCAGCCCTTTTTTTACTCTTTATTTTGAAACAGGGTCTCGCTAAGTTGCAGAGGGCCTAAGTAGCTGAGGCTGGCCGGGAACCTGCGATCCTCCTGTATCAGCCTCCCAAGTACTGGGATTACAAGCGTGTGCCACCACGCCCGGACGAAAGACTGTTTTTCTAACTCAAAGTAACTTCACGGAGAGAACCAGCTGCCTTCTCAATTCACAGCTATCAAACTGAACTTTCCCCAGTGACATTTTCCTCAGCTGCTGGAGGCCACCTAGAGCAAAGGGACCACCAACCCACAGGGCTGGGTTTGATTACAGAATGTGACAATGAATACAGGCTCCAGTGCACGTCTCTGGGAAATAGTAATCCAATGTCAAGCTATATCAAAATAATGTTTCTCTAAAGCTATAGTGGAGCCAGGCATGGTGGCGCACACTTATAATTTCAGTACTTGGGAGGCTGAGACAGGAGGATCACAGGTTCGCGGGCAGCCTTAGCTACTTAGTGAGGGCCTCTGCAACTTAGTGAGACCCTGTTTCAAAATAAAGGAGAAAAATAGGGTTGAGAGTGTATCTTGGTGGTAGAATGCCCCTTGGTTCAATCCTAGTACCGAAAAAAAAAAGCTATAGTGGGGGGAGGGGCATTTTACAATCTATATAATCATTTAGGGCTTTTCAGGACTAAAATATGAAGAATAAATCATAATGAAATAGCACCAGCCACATGTGGTAGCACATGCCTGTAATCCCAATACTTGGAAAGCTGAGACAGGAGGATCAAAGGTTTGAGGACAACCTCAGCAATATGGAGAGACTTTCAGCAACCTAGTAAGACTGTGTCCCAAAACAAAAAAGTAAAAAACGGCTGGGGATACCAGGCGTGGTGGCGCACGCTTGTAATCCCAGTACTTGGGAGGCTGAGACGGGAGGATCCGGGTTCACGGCCAGCCTCAGGTACTTAGTGAGGCCCTCTGTAACTTAGTGAGACCCTGTTTCAAAATAAAGAATAGAAACTAGGGCTGGGGGTGGAGCTCAGAGGTAGAATGCCCCCAGGTTCAATCCTGGGTACTGCAAAAAAAAAAAGAAAAAAAAAAAGGATGGGGGTGTAGCTTGGAGTTACAATGCCCCTGGGTTCAATCCTCAGCACCACAAAAATAAAAAAAGAGCATCCAAGGTTATAAATAAGAGGAAACTGATGATACAATTAGTTGGGGGCCTTCATACCATTAGCTGGGCACTTACACTCAGCAATTTCATGTGCTATCTCAGCTAATTCTCGCAAGAATGTTGCAAGGAAGGTAACTCCCATTTGCAGATATGAACTAAGGCTTAGGTGTTAGAGTTAGTTAATGACAACTCTGAGATTTTGACACATCTGCTGGAAACAAAGGGTGGGCCATTTGTGCTATTTCAGCTCTCTGCAAAAATCAACATGTGAATACCAGGAAAGCAAAAAACATGTCGCCACAGTGGTTTTTACTTTCTGTGTGTGAGCACGGCTGGGAATTGAACCCAGGGCCTTGTGTGTGTGCAGCCTCTGAGTGACATTCCCTTGTCTCATTGTGGTTTAATGATAACACTCCCTTGGTTTCCTGGTACCCTAAAAACAAAAAGATAAATCTTTGACTTTTCACATCCCTGCTAATAGTTTTTTTTGTTTGTTTTTTGTTTTGAGGTACTGGGGATTGAACCCACGGGCATTCTACCTCCAAGCTACACCCCCACACTGATTTTTTATTCTTTATTTTGAAACAGGGTCTCACTAAGTTGCAGAGGGCCTCACTAAGTAGCTGAGGTTGGCCGCAAACCTGTGATCCTCCTGTCTCAGTCTCCCAAGTACTGCGATTACAAGTGTGCACCACCACACCTGGCTAATGTAAGTTTTTAAAAGGTACTTTGGAACATGTGCTTTTAATTTATATTTTCAAATATTTAATAAAATCATAAACTGGGTGTGGTGGCTCATGCCTGTAATCCCAGTACTTGGGAGGCTGATACAGATAACAGGTTCGAGGACAGCTTCAGCAACTTAGTGAGGCTCTCAGAAACTTAGCAAGACCCTGTTTCCAAATAAAAAATAAAAGCCAGGCATGGTGGTGCATGCTTCTAATCTCAGTACTTGGGAGGTTGAGATAGGAGGATCGCAGGTTTGCAGTCAGCCTCACCAATTTAGTGAGGCCCTCCACAACTTAGTAAGACCCTGTTTCAAAATAAAGAATAAGATAGGGCTAGCCGGGCGTGGTGGCGCACGCTTGTAATCCCAGTACTTTGGGAGGCAGAGACCAGAGGATCTGGGTTCGCGGCCAGCCTCAGCTCTCTCTCTCTCTCTCTCCCTCCCTCTCCCCGTCTCGCTCTCTCTCTCTCTCTACTTAGTGAGGCCCTCCGCAACTTCGTGAGACCCGGTTTCAAAATACGGGTGTAGCGCAGAGGTAGAACGCCCCTGGGTTCAATCCCTGGTACCACAAAAAAAAAAAAAAAAAAAAAAGATAGGGCTGGTGGTGTAGCTCAGAGGGTAGAATGCCCCGGCTTCAATCCCCAGTACTACAAAAAAATAAAAAAACAAAAAATAAAGGGCTAAGGGGTGTAGCTCAGCTCAGAGGTAGAATACTCCTGGATTCAATCTCTAGACCACAAAAAAATTAAGTTAAATAGTAAACTACTCTTGTCTGTATCAAATATTATAGTAACTTGTTTGTCTCCTTACAGAAATAAGGGTTTATCAAAAAAATTTATTATTATTTTTTTTTGCGGTACCGGGGATTGAAGCCAGGGGCGTTCTACCTCCGTGCTACACCCCCGGCCCTATTTTTTATACTTTATTTTGAAACCGGGTCTCACGAAGTTGCGGAGGGCCTCACTAAGGAGAGAGAGAGAGAGAGAGCGAGAGAGAGAGAGAGAGCTGAGGCTGGCCGTGAACCCGGATCCTCCGGTCTCCGCCTCCCAAAGTATTGGGATTACAAGCGTGCGCCACCACGCCCGGCAGTTTATCAAAATTTTACATTCAAACCATTTTAAGCCCAAACAATATTTTCTCCAGTTTGAGGTGAACAAAATAGCACCAACTCAGCTTTCTAACCCTTCTCAGTGTCAAAGCCTATTCAGTCAATTAAACAAAACACAGAAGGCTGTCTACTAGCAACCTAGGAAAAGTTTGTGCTAAAAAAAGAAAGCCGCCGAGCATGATGGTGTACACTTGTAATCCCAGTACTTGGGAGGCTGAGACCGGAGGATCCGGGTTCGCGGCCAGCCTCTGCTACTTAGTGAGGCCCTCCGCAACTTAGTGAGACCCTGTTTCAAAATAAAGAATAAAAAATAGGGCTGGGGGTATAGCTCGAAGTTAGAATGCCCCTGGGTTCAATCTCCAGAACCACACACACACAAAAAAACACACACCCCTAAAAGTGTTTAGACTAGGCGGGTGCACACTTGTAATCCCAATATCGGGAGACTGAGGCAAGAGGATCACGGGTTCGTGGCCAGCCTCAGCAACTCAGTGAGACCCTGTTTCAAAATAAAAAGAATAGCCAGGCATGGTGGTGCATGCTTGCAATCCCAGTACTTGGGAGGCTGAGACCGGAGGATCGCAGGTTCGTGGCCAGCCTCTGCTACTTAGTGAGGCCTTCCGCAACTTAGTAAGACCCTGTTTCAAAATAAAGAATAAAAACTAGGGCTGGGGTGTAGCTCGGAGGTAGAAGCCCCTGGTTTCTACCCCCTCAGAGGTAGAATGCACCATACCCCCTCCCAAAAAATGTGTGTGTGTGTGTGTGTGTGTGTGTGTGTTTATATAAAGTCGGGCATGGTGGCACATGCCCATAATCCCAGTACTTGGGAGGCTGAAACAGGAGGATCGCAGGTTCAAGGCCAGCCTCAGCAACTTACCAAGACCCAGTTTTAAAATAAAAAATAAAAAGGGTTGGGGTATAGCTCAGAGGTAGAATGCCCCTGGGTTCAATTCCCAGTTCCAAAAAAATGTGTCTATACACCCCACCCATGCATTCCTTGAGGGGGGATGACATCTTACAATAGTTGTCTGATATTACTCCAGTCCACACACATAGTAGGTACTTTAGTGCTACAGTGCTCATGAAATTTGTAGCCACAAGTCTGGCATCGGAATCCATTTAACAGGAATTTCTGACAGATGTCACAGAAGGCAAGCTTCAGGAACGTCTTCCGAGCCTGTAACAATAACACTGGTGTAAATTATGCTGAATCAATGAAAGATGATCAAAAACAAAGTGGTTTCCTCCCCTGCCCCAAAAAGTCTATGCAAATGAATAATCATATTTAAAACAGTAGTAAAAGCCAGGCGTAGGGCCGGGCATGGTGGCGCACCCTTGTAATCCCAGTACTTTGGGAGGCAGAGACCAGAGGATCCGGGTTCGCAGCCAGCCTCAGCTTGCTCGCTCTCTCTCTCTCTCTCTCTCTCTCTCTACCTCTCTCTACTTAGTGAGGCCCTCCGCAACTTCGTGAGACCCGGTTTCAAAATAAAGTATAAAAACTAGGGCCGGGGATGTAGCGTGGAGGTAGAACGCCCCTGGGTTCAATCCCCAGTACTGCAAAAAAAAAAAAAAAAAAAAAAGCCAGGTGTGGTGGTGCACACTTGTAATCCCAGTACTTGGGAGGCTGAGACAAGAGGATTACAGGTTTGCGGCCAGCCTCAGCAACTTAGAGAGGCTCTCAGCAACTTAGCGAGACCCTGTTTCCAAAGAAAAAAATAAAATATGCCTGGGGTTGTAGCCCAGAGGTAGAAGGCCCCTGGCTGGGTTCCATCCTCAGTACCACCAAAAAACAAAAACAAAAAAACTAGTAAAATTCATAACCAAAATTTAAAGCTTATCGCTGGCTAATGAAATCTAAACTATTATAAACGATGGTATAAGCAGAACTTTAAACCATCCAGCACTATATATGCTTATTTTTTTGTGTGTATGTGGTACCGGGGATTGAATCCAGGGGCATTCTTTTTTTTTTTTTTTTTTTTTGCCGAACCGGGGATTGAACCCAGGGGCGTTCTACCTCCACGCTACATCCCTGGCCCTAGTTTTTATACTTTATTTTGAAACCGGGTCTCATGAAGTTGCGGAGGGCCTAAGTAGAGAGAGGTAGAGAGAGAGAGCGAGAGAGAGAGCGAGAGAGAGAGAGCGAGCAAGCTGAGGCTGGCCGCGAACCCGGATCCTCCGGTCTCCGCCTCCCAAAGTACTGGGATTACAAGCGTGCACCACCACGCCCGGCGAACCCAGAGGCATTCTACCTCCGTGCTACACTCCCAGCCCTATTTTTTATACTTTATTTTGAAACCGGGTCTCACGAAGTTGCGGAGGGCCTCACTGAGAGAGAGCGAGAGCGAGAGCGAGAGCGAGAGCGAGAGCGAGAGAGAGCTGAGGCTGGCTGCGAACCCGGATCCTCCAGTCTCCGCCTCCCAAAATACTGGGATTATAAGCGTGTGTGAGCCACCACGCCCAGCTTACTATATATGCTTATTACTTCTCATGGCTAGGCACCCAACATGACACAAAGAGATCAGCAACTTACAAAGTTGTGTGTTGTGAGGGGAACATGATCCAAGAAATCTACTTGAAGTTCTTCTCCAATCAAAGAGGCGGCATCAGTATTCCAATCTAAACGTGCTTTTTTACTGAAGATTTTAAAAAACATAAAATGAAAGGGAAATGTTGAAATAAGGTTAAGAGATCAATACAAATAAAAATAGGTAGCATTTATTGCATATTATGTAAATACAACTTATTTAATCCACACTATACTAACTTGTTTTGGGGGGAGGTTCTGGGGATTGAATCCAGGAGCACTTTACCTCCAAGCTAAATCCACAGCACTTTTTTTTTTTTTTGGAAGCAAGGTATTGCTAAGTTGCTGAGGCTGGCCACAAACTTGTGATCCTCATGTCTCAGCCTCCCATATATTAGGATTACAGGTGTGCACCATGGCACCTGGCTACACTAACATATTTAATCCATACAAAAAAAAAAAACCTATAAAGTAGCAAGGTGTGGTGGTGGTGCACAGCCGTAATCCCAGTACTTGGGAGGTTGAGACAGGAGGATCACAGGTTGAAGGCCAGCCTCAGCAACACAGCAAGCCCTCCACAATTTAGTGAGACTCTGTTTCCAAATAAAAAATAAAATAGGGCTGGGGGTGTAGCTCGGAGGTAAAATGCCCCTGGGCTTGACCCCCCAGTACCACTAAAATAAGACAAAACAAAACTATATAGTAGGAATTAGCCCCATATTCAAAATGAGAAAACTAGGACTCTAACCAGATAATTTGCTTACAGTAAGTTTAAGGACCTATTTTATTTTTATTTATTTATTTATTTTTGCGGTACCGGGGATTGAACGCAGGGGCGTTCTACCTCCGCGCTACGCCCGGGCCCTATTTTTTATACTTTATTTTGAAACCGGGTCTCGTGAAGTTGCGGAGGGCCTCACTAAGGAGAGGGAGAGAGAGAGAGAGAG